>PVJA010007203.1:0-69617 GCA_004027025.1 Myocastor coypus | reverse complement strand
TTTTTTCTTTCTTTCTTTCTTTTTTCTATGCAACATTAATAGGGAGGTGGGTCATGCCCACACACTGCACTCTATAGAATGATTGTGAGGACAATATGCAATATGTCAACTTCCAAAGAAAAAAAGGGGGAAAAGAAAAAAAAAAGTAATGTGGATTTAGAAAGGTTAATGTTTAGTTGTTTGATCAATCTTATATACCCTATATGTATTAATCTAAACTGATCCGATGATGAAAATATGTAATATAACCATTGTTAAACTTAAACAATAAAAGAATTGAAAAAAAAATAAGTGTCCTCCCTAAGCCTCATGCAGTCATGGGGCAGCCTCTGGAGTTTATGATTGTGGGTATGGGTGCTGCATCAGACCTGGGGCAGGTGATTTGCATTCCAATGTAAAGAAGGGAGAGAAATTAGCTGCTTGAGTTGCTGCTACTCCTCCCTTCACTCTTGCTCTTTGCTGCCACCATAAAAGGTTGTTTTCTCCCATGTGATGCTCTGCCTTGGAGCCAGCTGAATATGGACTGAAACCTTCAGTAACCGAGAGCTAAATAAACCTTTCCTTCCCTTAAAAAAAAATTAACAGAAGCTAGGTGTGGTGATACATACCTGTGTTGTCAGCACTCTGGGAGGCTAAGGGAGGAAGACTGCAAGTTCAAGGCCAACTAAGCAACTTTGTAAGACCATGTTTCAAAAACAAACAATTCCCCCACAAAACAAACCAAAAAACAAAGCAAATGAAAGCAAAAAAAGAGTGTGGATATAGTTCCATGCTAAAGTGCTGGGTTCAGTTTCTAGGAATAAAGAGCACATATAAACAAGGAAAAAAAAAAAAAAAAACCCACACAGAGCCTTACGAATATATGGGGCTATTACAAAGTATCTAACATTTGTTGCATAGAATATCATGAGAAAGAGGCTAGGACAGAAAAAACCCTGCAGAGTACTGTATGTGAGCTCTTCAACTTGTACATAAAAAAGTAGATTCAAGAAGCTTAGCGGTTCTCCACGAAGACGACCTCCCAAGAAATACACACAAAAACACATCATAAAACTCTGAAAAGTGTAAAAAAAGAAAAAAATTCTGAAAGCAGCCAATAACAATGAGGCCTCACTTAGAAGGAAAACACGATTCCAGTGAGGATGGATTTCTCATTAAAACAAAAACAAAAACAAAAACAAAAACACAGAGGCCAGAAAGAAGTAGCATATTTTTAAAGTACAGAGACAAACAAATGAAACAAATAGAACTTCCGACTCAGAAATCTATACCAGGAAAAGAGTCCAAAAATTAAAGAGAAACAAGCCGTTCTCAGATAGAGGAAAACAGCAGCAGACCTACCCTGAAAACAGAAAAGTTATCTGAACAAAAAGAAAGCGATAAGCAATCCTGAGGCATCGTGCAGGTAGAAAGAGCAAATACATAGGCAAATACAAGGACTTTCTTTCTGTTGGTGAGTTTTCTAAATTATATTTGATGACTGAAGAACAAATTATACCACTGTTGAATGCAATTCCCAGTACATGTAGAAGAAACATTTAACAGTAACTAAGATAGAAAACAAGAGGTACACTAAAAAAGACTGGACATACAGCAAAATTGAATTCTGAAGGCATCTTTCAAGTTATCCAGAAAAATTCAGGAAAAAGGAAGTAGAAAATCATAAAATATAAAAAACAAGCAGAAAATTTAAAAAATTAAATGACAAATGCAAGTCTTACATAGCTAATAATTACACTAAATGTAAGTGGCTTAAATATACCAATGAAAAGATTAGCAGAATATGTAAAGATTACATCTAACTATATGCTGGAAATAAAACTCACTTTGAATGGAACTGAGTTTCAAGGAAACTCAAAGTATGATTAGATAGGGGAAAAGTAACAGAATGGGAAAAGATAAACTGCCCAATCAGTGTAAAGCAAGTAAGGTGTACTATTATGCAAACAGACTTTAAAGGGTAGGCAAGATCGTTCGGTCGACTAAGTGCCTGCTTAGACAGGGGCAGGGACCAGGGTTCGATCCCTGGCACCACACCATGCCAACCCCAACCCTGGGTGCACTGACCCAGGCACCGAGACCTGGTATAGTAGTGCATGCCTGCAATTCCAGTGTTGGGGAGGCGAAAAACAGGAAGATCACTATGAGTCCAAGCTGTGTAGCAAGACCCTGTGCCAAATACACAAAAAACAAAGCAAAATAAAACAAACAAAAGAACCAAGAAGACTTTGAGAAGGACTTTTCTTTTTGGCTGGTTCAGGCTGCCTTAAGGGTAGGTCTAGTGTGGCATGTGGAGCTGAGGATTGAACTGTGGTCACCTGCACCTGACTGAAGTCTGCCTAAGTAGGTGCTTAAATGATTGAGCTACTGTACAAGCCCCCATCCAAGCAGACCTAGAAATAAAGAAAATAAGAGAAATCGAAGGAAACATGACATGAGAGTAAAATTTTAATCAATCAAGAGCATAGTGAAATACTGAATGTGTGTGCCGTGTGCCTCAAACAACAATAATGTTGAACAAAGTGATGCAAGCAAAAGCTCATAGGACTGAAGAACTAGAAAACAGTCTCAACTATAGTTTAAGACGTCAACACTTGTCTTTATTTATTTATTATTTTTAACGTATTTGGTACAGGGTCTCACTACGTAGCCTGGGCTCATAGTGGTCTTCCCGGTTTCCGCCTACCTAGCATTAGGTTTACAGGCGCGCACCACCATGCCTGGCTTCGGTGGTCCACTCAGCGTTCCCTGGGGATATGGCCAGCGTGGCATGTGGTGCTGGGGATTGAACCTAGTCCCTGTGCTTGCCTAAGCAGGCAGTTATCCTGCTGAGCCATCTTGCTGGCCCTGGACACCTGTCTCATCCAACTGCTAGAATAACTAAAAAGAAAATCAAAGAGGGCATAGAGAACCTATCCCATGAGTGTTTCCAGTGCAGTTCACCCACACAGAGCAGATGTGCTTTCCTCTCAAGTGACTGCAGATGATATAGCAAGATTTCTGCATGCAGGAACATGTAACAAACCTCAATAAATGCAAAACGTCATCCCAACCGCACTGTCTGACCATAATCAAATACAACTAAAAACATTTGTACCTCTCCCTTTCTTCTTTTCTGTGTTCGCTTTTGACTTTTTGTTTTGTGGTGCCCTCATTTCTACCTCCTGTCCTTCCTTGGGAGGGCCACAGTGACAGTGTAATTCTTGGGGAACCTTTGGAGTGGGGTGCAGCTCTCCTGGCCAGGAACTTAAAGGAAAGAGAAGAGCAGCACTTTCATGTCCATCAGCCTCTACTGGAATCCTCTTTCTGGAAATCCACCTTGCTGTCCTGTTACTGTCCCTGGAACCTTTCCATGGAAAACCAGAGGGAAAAAGATGACTGAATTCTGAGTCTGTCACTGAAGACCATCTGTATCATGTGCTCAGTTGAAACAATACTATGACAAACAAAGAATTAAATGGAGCAGAAAAGTAGGCTTCCTTAGGAGACCAAAAACACGCAGCAGTAACCTTCCAAATGAAAAGGCAGGAGTCACAGAAAAGGGTCCCAGGGGAACGAGCCATTGCATAACCCCTCTCGGTGAGCGCAGGACTCCCAATGCTGCTCAGGTGGGGAATGTGGCCCTGCTCAAGCACAGCAAGCAGTTCTCAGAACCACACATACTCTCCAGAACGGGCTTCTCATCAGCACTGCCAGGGTATTAAAGTTTCTCCACGTTTGTCCCCAGGAAGGGGAAAATGATTCCCACCAACCATGCCTATAGTCAGGCCCTTGGCCAGGCATGGCCCAGGCCTCACTCTGACAGGCGACAGCTGCTCAGCTCCTGGTCCTTGAGGACAGCAGAAGGCGAGGGAGAGGGGGTGGAGCAGGATGCAGCTAGCTCAGGCAGACTCTGTCTCCTCAGGCTTGCACCTCCCTGGGTCTGAGCACTGGGCAGATGGTGTTTGCTTTCCCAACACTCAGCAGCCGTGGCCAGAGCCTCGGGGGTGGCAGGGGGAGGGAAAAGGCTGGAACATCATATCTGGAAGTGCTTCAGGTTCTTGCATTTTAAAACCACATAATCCTGTTCTCTGTACACCGTGGAAGCAGTGACAATTCAGTGATGCAGGGGTGGTCATGGTTATGTTCTTTTGGGGTGCTGGGGAGGATGACTGTGCCCAAGTTGACAGCCAGCTGGTGTTTCCTACCTGTGGATACCCCGCTCTCCTTAGTTTTGGCCATCCGTTGCTCCTCTTCTCCGGCCTGGAACTTGGTGGTGTTGTGCTTCTGACACAGGGGCAGAGTAGCCTGTCTTTCCAATCTGTCTCTAGCTAGATGAGTTGGTCAGGCTTGGGGAGCTGGTGAGCTCCAGGTCAACAAGGAGAATGAGAGACCTTATTCTTAGGATGTGCGTACTCGGGTCCTTAGGGGCAATGTGTCCTGATATCTACAGCTAACTCTTAAGTGAAGGAAAAAGGAAGATAGAGATAACAGAGACATAGAGAATGAACATGAGGGAGAGAGAAGATGGAAGGCAAGAAAGAAAGAGGAGAGAGAGAGAGAGAGAGAAAGAGAGAGAGAAAATGGAGGCAGAACAAGATATGGAGAAGAAAGCAGAAGTCAGTGGGGGAAATGAGCATTTGTGTCGTTTAAGAACATTTTCAGATAAAGCTCAATTCTTTACATTAATAGTCCATACTATACATTAGATGGAAAAGGAAATTCATGGACATTGCAACATATCCTGATGTAGTTACTAGATTTCAAAGAAATACATTCGGTAAGCACCAAAGTATAAAGAATACATCAAAAGGGGAAATAACGAAAGTATGAAGAATTGCTTTCTGAAAATTTAAAACAGCTACGTAACCTCCTTTGTGCAAATGCAATGCATTGATGTTAACCACTGGTGTTTATATAAATAAAACAAAAAACATAAGCTCAAAAAAAAAAAAAAAAAAAAAAAAAAAAAAAAAAAAAAAAAAAAAAAAAAGAAAGAAAGTATGAAGAATACCTTCAAAGAGAAAATAGCCAAACTTTTGGACTTCCTTCCGGAAACACTTGGTGGCAGAAAGCTATGTAGTGTGATCTGAAATCCTAAGAACAGGAAATGAGAGAGTGAGTTTACACCCCAACCCACTGAGGCTTAGGCAAAGTCCAGAGAGATGGTTTCTAAGGACTCAGGCTCTTGACGGATAAATTCCTCACGAACCTTCCCTTTCAGACATCATAAATACAAACTGCGGCTGCCTAAGAGAACAGAGGAAGGATCACAAGCAATTCAGTTAAGTGATGAATTCATTATTGTGTAGACTCAGGGATAACATAGACACGGGAATTGTGTCTACAGAAAAGAGGAGGGCAGTGTTCAGATAGTGATGTGACTCATGTAGCCTGGGTGGAGAAGAAGAGCAGATAGGATGTCCTACAAGACAGTGGAGCTCCTTACCTCGCAGAACAGGGGGAACCAGGCATGCAGAGAGAAGAGAAATCCCATAAAGGGGCTGCCCAGGAATGAATGCAGGGAAGCAAGGTTGCATTCCAGAAGGAGTGGGAAAACAGCAGTGAGGGAGAAGGAGGTAGGGCAGATGGGGCGAGAAAACCAAGGAACCTGGATCTAAATGTAGTGTGGATGGAGGAGTAGCAGGCCCTGCCTAAACAGCAGAGATGTAAGCACAGGAGGTGCGCTAGGAGACAAAACCACGACCACCAACCTGCCACATTTGCAAACTGCTGAAGGACGTAATGAAGGAAAGCAAAGATGGAGCATAAGGTGCAAGGTAAAGAATAACAAAAGACTTTAAGACTTGGAGATTTAATGGAAGCCATTGCTAATAAATGAAAGATCATAATATAGTTGTAAGTAATTTTTATAAAACCCCCAAGATATGTTAAGTGAAAAAGCTGTTTATCAGAGAGTGCATGGTAATTCTGTGTATCTGAAAATTTGTCCTTAAAAAATATAGTTTGAAAGATTTATTGAGTTATCACTAAGGACATGTAAATTCACACACACACACACACACACACACACACACACACACACACTCACACACGATCATATGCATAGTCTCTGAAAAGATACGCCAGGTGGAGGTCCGAGTTTTTCTCTCAGGGACAGGACATAGGAGAAGCTTTCCTGCAAGGCCAGCATCCTGGAAGGATGAGGCAGGAGGACTGAAAGCTGGAGCCCAGCCTAGGCAATGGAGTAGGACCTATTTGAAAGTAAAACATTAGAAAAACAGCCGGGCATGTAGCTCAGTGTGAAGTTCCTGAATTATATGCTGTAGTTGCCACCAGCACCAGCACCAGCACCAGCACCACCAGGGAATGCTAGAGAGGCTTCCCTACCCATTACTTGATACTGATTTTGGTGATACTTTCGTGTTAATCTTCAAAATATAGATAACATCTTGAAATTCCACAGGTAATTCAGACCAATGCTGGGGCTAGGTATCCCTGGCTTTTCATTTCAGGGCTTCTACAACACAGCAGCAGCTCTATTGTATCTCAGCAGTGGGGATAAAGATGATGACCGCTATCTCTCTGTTTCATGTGGGGTTTTGGCAGACTAGAAACTGCTCTTATTGATTTACTTGCGTTTAAAATTTCCTGGTTTCAAAACAAGGTTATGTTTGACTTAAAGGAAAAGGTAGTACTTGGGACTTAGGACTCTCCCTGTTTTCACTTGTACTTCTAATGACAGAGTGCTCCATGCTGGCTTCCTAGAATTAAAAGAATAACTCCATGGATGACCTCCCAGTCTGTCTCATTTAGTCCTCCAGTTCTCACTCCCCTATGGTCCCTTCCACCCTAATGTCTGTTGTTTAGCTTTGGACATTGGGGTAGCATGTTTCCAGCATGCACATGTTCCCAGCATGCACTGCTCCACATGCCTAGAGCAGTGGAGATCTGTGCCCGGCACCCATTTCCATCCTGGATGCCTGCTGCCTCCCCAGTCAGGGATAATCCCAAATCCATATGCAGTCCCACATTGGTTCTTTTATAGCTTGTGACTGGTCTCCAATGACTCTGTGTTAATTTTTCTCTAGCTTGAGTTGAGCTTCTTTGGAAGGGGGAACATCATGGCATTCCATGCTCTAAATAGACCCCAAATCTGCCCCCCATCCATCCTCTTCATGGTTATCACCTACATTTTTATCATTATTATTAAATCAGTATTTATTTCAGCATGATCACCTGCTGCCCCATCCTAGACCACTGATTCCGGTGTATTAGTTAACCTAAGTCCACAGACTGCATGACGTCTGTTATAGCACTTAGGTGAGAAAGTCAAGATCAGGGGTAGGTTGTGTTGATTTCTTCTGTGCCTGGCAACTCCCCGGGTGTGTGTATACTAGTTTTCTCTCACAAGGACACCAGTCCCCTCAGACCAACGTTTGTTCTTATGATCTTGTTTAACCCTCAGGACCTCTTCAGAGACTTTACCTCCAAACCTTGTCACAATCTGTGGTATTGGGGGTTAGGATTCTAACAAATAAATTTGGGGGGCACAACCCAGACAGTATTGGGATGGCTTGGAGTACAACTTGGTTGACTACGCATATTGACAGCTAAAAAAGGTTTTTCCAGAATGTTCCAGTTCCAAGATGCAGGACAGATCTCCAACCAGGCCGCTCACTTGGTCTCTAGCAGCTGAGCAGAGCAGAGGCTTCCAGGGATGTGTTTGAGAATCACCAAATAGAGGAACACTGGAGCCATTGATTGTGCTCCCTAAAATTTAAATGACTCTTCTGTTACCCAGTGGCAGGTCAGAACCACCAGCCTCATGGAGGTGGTGATGCTGGGGTCCTTCGTGATATCTGAAGGCTATATAAAGAGGGGTGGGTGCACATCATCCTGAGAGTTCTGTAGCCCTGGAGCTGGGGTCAGCACACAGCTGCTGCCCAGGGCTTGCTGTGGAGTCATCTACATCTGATGAAGTTGACAAGCCCAGGGCCCTAGCTTGTCCCTGCTCCCCCATACTCCATCTGAAGCCTGAGCCCACTCTGCCGAGATCAGAACTGGCTTGAGATTCTGCATAAGTGGCTGGATTTTCTCCAATGCTGTGGTGTAGAGGATGTTTTCACTCTTCATGCTTTATCTGGGAGATATAACCTAAGACCTCCAATTGAAGCTGGAAGGCATGGGAAAGAAATACTGAGCCTGGCAGATACTAAGATATTTTTAAATCTATGATAGAATTTAATTTATAAATTAAACATACTAACAGACTAACAGCAGTGTCTGATACCTTAACAGAACATTCACAACAATATGTTGCAGTAAAAGTTATTTAAAACTTGTGAATTATTTAATTCTGGAATTTTCTATTTAAGGTTTTCTGACCTCAGTTGACTGTCAGTAACCAAAACCTCAGAACCAGGTATGGTAGTGAACATCTACAAGCCCAGTATCTTGGCAGGCTGAGGCAGGAGGACTGAAAATTTGAATTCAGCCAAGGCAATGGAGCAAGACTGTCTCAAAGTAAAACATTAGCAAAACAGCTTAGTATGAAGTTCCTGAGTTATACCCAGTTATTACCTCTACCATCACCACCACCACCATCACAACAACAACAACAACAACAACAACAACAAAACTCAAAATCCTTGCTAAGCAAAACCATGGATAAGGGAGGACTATAGTATAATTACTGAATTCCTCAAAAGATATACATAAATTTGCAGGTTAAACAATCTAAAACTTTATGCCTTAAGCTTATGTCTGTCTTAAAGAGGTCAGGATAGAGGGGACACTTTTTTTTAAGGCAGGATCTTTCTTAGTCACCAAGATATCCAGATTGAGTTGGACCTTGTAGTCCTCCTGCCTCAGCCTTCCACAGTGCTAGGATCACAGATGTGCACCACCATACCCATTAGAGAGGTTGCTTTTAATAATTTAATTTAATTTTTTGGTACTGGGGATTGAATGTAAGACCTTGTACTTGCTGGGCAGATTATGCCATTGCGCTATCTCCCCGGTGAAATGTTGCTTTTTAACATTCTACATGCTTCTTTGATTAAGCAGGGAAACTTTCTACTTCTTTTCTTTTTATCAGTGTAAGCTTTATGTCTAAATTGTATTCTATACTCATGTCTGCCCCTTTCATGTTTGCCTTGTAAGGACCAGGTGTCCAACTCTGACAATTGTAAAAAGAAGACAGCTAAGACTATGGAGAAAATTATGATCCCAACTGAAGCTAGAATATTATGAAAAACCTGGGCACCACATGACATCAGTAGAGACCTCAAGCGGCCCCACTGTGTGGCACAAGCCATTGTGGCTACACCAGTCTGATGTGGGTGGCCCAGGAAGGATGAGGAAATTGAAATTTTTCCTCTTTTATTTGCACCATGTGGGAGGCAGGCTATTTGCACATGATGTGTAGCTTTTGCAGAAGCAAGTAACACCTTCCATATGTAACCTGTGTCTTTCTCTGCACAACCCAAGGCTTCCATGGGATAGATGTAGGCAGATGCCTCATCTGCCCTTGTGATGTCTCTGTCACCACTTTCAGAAAGCAGAGGTGAGGGGTATGGAGACAGCTCAGTGGTCTAAGTGCCTGCCTGGCAAGCTCACGGACCTGGGTTCAATCCTGGGCACCACAAGCTGTGCTAGTCTTGGAATCCTGAGCACTGTGCTGGCCAGCAAAACGGGGCTTGTTGGCACATGCCTGTAATCCCAGTGTTGGGGAGGCTGAGATAGGAGGATCACTACAAGTCTGAGCTGCACAGTGAGACCCTGTATCAAACAAACAAGCAAGCAAGCAAGGAAGCAAGCAAGCAAACAAACAAATAAACAAATGATTTTTAAAAAAAAGGATGCAGAGGCAAATCCAGGCTAAGGGTCAGACCTGCATATGAAGAGCCATAGCTGGGAGATCTCACAGAGGTTGAAGAGGTGCAGAGAAAGCCCGGGAAGATTCTGACAGGCAGAGTCATGACATTGACTAGTGCACGGTACACAGTGAACAGCGCGAGGAATTGGGCACATGACGTCTGGTGGGGGGGCAGAGAAGGGGGCCGAGATTCACTTCATGATAAAAGGGAAAGTGAAACGTGCTATGTGCTCTTTTTTCTTTCCTCTAGAAGTTTTGGTCTTTTGAGATCATTTAATTTATTCATATTTTAGATGGAGCAATTTCTGATTTATTAGTATTTGTTTGAATGAGGAAGAACATGCAGTGATAGAAATTTTGGTTCTCCATTTTAGAAATTCAGGACTTGAGCTGGACTTGGTGGAGTATGCCTGTGATCCTAGCACTTGGGAGGCTGAGGCAGCAGGATTGTTATGAATTTGAGGCCAGCCTGGGCTACACAGTGAGTTCATGAGTTCAAGGCCAGCCTGAACTACATAGTGAGACCCTGTTTCAAAAAACAAAATACTTAAATAAATGTAGGTTTACTTGTTGTGCCCCTAATGGTACCAAGTCAGTACCATCCAAGGACCACGCAGGAGGTCACATGGCTCTTCAGGCATAGGCTATCTCCAACATTCTAATTTAATGAGTGGGTCATCACCAACTGAGACTTTCTTTTATGGTGCTAGAGATTGAACTCAGGGCCCTGTGCATGCTAGGTGAGCTCTCTACCCCTGAGCTACATCCCCAGCCCCCTGAGACTTATTTTGCATCTGGTTTCAAGTGGATGTGAGAGGCTAGCAAAGGGCTGTGTATATTTGACTGTGGGGCCCTCGAGAGAATGTTCTTCTAGGGGTACATCTGGTGCCAGGCGTTCATGTTTCTGATGTCTGTGACTGAATTTTGCTTTATTCACAGTATGAAGCTGACATACAAAATTAGTTTTTGTGCATTAGGAAATGATGTTATTAAAATATTATTAGGATAGGTGTCCAGGGGCATTTTGAAATCCCTGGCAAAATTCATAATTACCCAGAGTTAAGAGCTAATGGGTTTATAACATAAAAGTCTTTCTTCTAAAATAATGTTCAGCTGATTCTTGTAGGCATTGTGTGCATAAGAAGTAAATTGTTCCCTGGTTTGCCAAGGCTTGCTGCTTTGTATTATCTCTTTAAGCAATTTAAAGACACAGAGTTTGTTATTTTGTTATTTGCGGGGAGAAGGGTGAGGTAGGAGGGTGAGCTTCTGCAATAGTAGCTATTTGGAGGGTGAGTTTAAATGCTTTGGACGAAGGGACCCTAGGAGCAACTAATCTGAGCATATGAGATTTTCAGCGGCTGTGAGTCAGCGGCGATGCAAGTCGTGCTGTGGGCTGAAGTTGCTTTGCAAGGAAGCATGCAGCAGCCTGCAGGTGATTTCTGACCAAGATGCAGGCAGGAATACAACATGCAGTTCTTTTGCAGTCTTTCTTCTGAAAAGCATTGACATTTGCTTTAAATGTTTGCACACAACTCTTTAAAACAAAATTGCAAAAATAAGTTGGGGAAGAGGTGAAACCTAAAGAGGGTGACCTACTGGGATGTGTAAGCTCTGTTTGTAATTATGTAGCTTGCAATGCAAAGATTGAAGGTGCACAGCATTTCCAAGCTGGGAAGGAGACAGGCCCTCCC
Organism: Myocastor coypus; assembly: GCA_004027025.1. Lineage (NCBI taxonomy): Eukaryota > Metazoa > Chordata > Mammalia > Rodentia > Myocastoridae > Myocastor > Myocastor coypus. Next base: position 58,106 of record PVJA010007203.1, on the reverse strand, counting down.
CATGGGGCCAGGGCTCTAATGATCTTAGGACTGGTACAGGCAGGCTTTGGGAAACAGCTCGTCCCAAGGTCCCCAAAGCATGCAGAAGATGGCACTCTGCTTTAGTTACTTTGCTGAAGTGTGGGTATCAAAGTGTGCTCTGGGGTGTGGGCCTCACTCTGGGCCCATCAGATCTAGATACTTCCAAATACATACACAGAGTCTGCAGGAAGGCTAAAGGGCCATGTCCTCATTTCTGCTGCTTGGAAAGGGACCCCAGCCTCCTCCTAAATAAATCTCCAACCCTGATTCCCGTCTTTACTGGTGCAAAGAAAATTTTATAGGATGTCACAAGAGCTAAAGTTACAGCAAATCAGGTGTTCCATCTTTCATGTGAATACTCAAATGCACACATAAAGCTTACATGTGAAGCATTGTTCATGTGAAAGGTGCATCTTCAGTGTGATAATTGAAATTGCTAAGGAAGTTTCAGCTGACATGGAAAGCAGGTCCCTATTACACAGCAAAGCAAGGGAGGCATTTTGTAGACATCTCCTGGTCATTCCTTTTTCTTTTTTACCAGGAATTGAACGCAGGACCTTGTGCTTGACAAGAGGGAGCTGTACCGGTGAACTATAACTCCAGCTCCCACTCTTTGTTAACTTGATGGTGCCATGTGTCCCTTCAGTTAGTGACCATTTTTCAGGGGCGACTAGAGGAAGGGAAAAGAGAAAGGCACTGCTACGGAAGAGCAGTGATCTGACCTCTGCAACATAGAAAGCATTGCTACCCTCACCACAGGTCAGACGACCCCGAACTGCCTCCCTCTACAGAACACAGATGCTGCTTCCCTGTTGGAAAACAGTGGCAGAACCAGCAGACTGCTGATATCCCTTGTAGCTTATCTAATTAATCTTTCATAAATGAGGCAGCCAACTTGGAAAGAATTCGTCCACATTATCTTATTGAGAGTTGGATGGAAATTTCTGTAAAGGACTGGGGAGTGAGGTTCTCCTGCTGATGCTTCAACGCATGATAACGCATTCGGAGCTTGGCTCAGGAGCTCTGGTTTCGTGATAATCCTGAGCTTAAAACCAAGGACCGTTGGTGAAGGTAGCAATACTTTCTATGATGCAGAGAAGTGAATTTCACCAAGTCAGGTCATACTGCCTGTTGACGGTGTGTTCTCTCAGTACCTCAGGGAGAAATGAAGATTCGTTCTCCACTTTGTATGGACTCTGGCTTCTCCTTATTGCATCTTGATGAGATTAAGAAAATCTTTGCTGGAAATATTGGGGATAATTTTCCATGAGTAAAGAAACAGAAAGGAAAAAATAAAACCTTCAACCAGAATGTTCCAAAGCTAAATTCTGCAACATTCAAATTTTCAATGGAGAGTCTCTTTTTCGAATTATCATGTGAGTTTGACTTGGAAAATTTTTTGAGTTCCTTTCCTCTACAGGAGATCCTTATTGTCTTTGAACTTTAGAATTCAGGAAATGGGGAATCAGTCTCTCTCTCTATTCAGTGGCATATGCCTGTCTTGGAATGAGTGCAAGTTTCTCCAAACTTGGGTGGAATTTTCTTCCTAATGCTGGCCAGCGCTGATCTTACCTTGAATATACAAAACCACGGAAGAATAAATGGCTCCTGCAGCTGAACTTCCTGCCCTTGTTCTACCCTCTTGGGTCTAATCATGGTATGGGCTTTGCTAATCTGTGTCCACTATGTGGTAGATAATGTTAAAATTACTTGTTAAAACTTGAAGCCCTGTCATGAAAAGAGAGCTGGCATAGTTGCAGTCAGAAATATCAATGCAGCTGTCAGTAACATCCCCTCTTGCATATATACAGCAGTGCACTAACTAGTTAGTATACCAAATATCATATACAGCCCTCATATGCCTGGTTCACATATGTGGAAGGGGTTATACACCAAGGCCCAATGGCTCCAGTGAGAGATCAGGGTCTGGAGCCCAAGGTTTGTGACAGTCTGACTTGTAGCACTGACTCAGCCACCCAGTCCTCAAGTGACACGTCAATTTGGTTTGGATATTGTCCCCAGTTATCTGCTCCAACTTTGATGTAGGTGTTTCGGTAAAGCTGCTTTGCAGATGTGACTTGAAATTTAGGGAGATGATTTGGCTTGAAATTTAGGCAGATGATTGTAGAGAATCTGGGTGCCCTGATTCAGCCATCTGAGATTCCTTAAATTGTAGGGGAGAACTTCTTTAGGAGAAGAAGAAATTCCAACCATACATGGCAGTTCAGCTTAGGCCTGAGAACTCCTGGCTGCTTTTCTCGTGGTAGACAGTTCCTTGCCATCATTGTATGAAACAATTCCTTGCTATAACTGTCCAGGCACATCAGGACTACTGTTTCTGTTTCTTTGATCGGAGCCTGACTTCTGCAGAATGAAGCTATTGTCATTAACAAGCAGATTTGATGGACTGGGGTGTATATGTATCTATTGTTAGGTTTTCATAGATGGGCAAGGAGAGGAAACAGTATCTTGTGGGCCCAGGTCACTGTTTCTTTCTTCCCAGAACTAAGAGTCTCCCTTCCATGTATCTCTGTGCCTTTCTCCAAAAGACTAGACTTGGTCCTTGCTAGACACTGAGGTCAAAGTTGGATTTAAAATCTGACTAATTGGATGCTGTCCCACTTCATGCTGGTCACTGGTGAGGGAAGGATGGACAACAGGAGTGTGGGTCAGAAACTCAGCAGAGAAAGGAGTCAAGTAGGGTTGTTGTGAACTTCTGGGAAATCGGAACTTCAGCCACATGCAACTATCAAACTGTGGCCAAGAGAGGTCATGTCATTTGAGACCTAGAGGTCACATGATGACTTAAGGCAGCCAGTGGCTGCTGGGAAGAGAACCTGGATAAGCAGAGGTCACTGAATGTCTTCCCTGGAAAACTATGCATTCTTTGGAGCATTCTACAATGATTCTAATATGAAATGTCTCCCAGGAAGCTCATGTGTTCAGAGCTGGGGATTTTGAAAGGTGAATGGAACTTGGGCTTTCCACTGCTGTGTTCTTAATGTAACAGCATCGCTGAGAAGTGATGGAAGCAGGAGGCGAGGCCTAACCGAAGAGAATGTTTTAGGGGTATGATCTTGGGGACCATTTCTGATCCCCAACCCCTTCTTCTCTGAGGATCTCTCTCTCTGTCTCTCTCTGTCTCTCTCTCTCTTGTCTGTCTGTCTCTCTGTCTGTGTCTCTCTGTCTGTCTCTGTCTCTCTGTCTCTGTCTCTGTCTTTCTCTCTCTCTCTCTCCCCTATCACATCTTTCTCCCTCTACTGGCTTCCAGTGGATGAGCCCTGGCTGTCATGCCTTTTGCCATGATGATTCTGTCTTTAGACCAGCTTAGCATGGACTGAATTCTCTGAAACCCGAGCCAACATAAACCTTTGCCTCTTCCATTGCACATGTTGTCCCAGGCACAGAAAGCTGACCAGTGCAATACCTTTTTAGGTTTTCTGATTCTAGTAGCTCACTGTGGATAATTGATGTCAATACCACTGTTACTAGCAATGAAAACAAGTTATCTCCTATAGATATCTCCTATAGATATCTGCGAATAGATGCCATTGGGTCTGTGCTCCAATAATCTATTTTCATGTAGAAAATGTCACTTAAATAGTCCTCCAATTCATGTCAGTTTGTCTTTCTTTGACTTGTTCTTTCAACCTATTGTAGCATTTGTGTCTTTTTCTTGCTATTTAATTTATAAATTAAATAAAACACTTGACACATGTTCACTTTATACTGCATCAGAGTCTAAAAAATTAGCTTTAACAACTAAGGTGTGCTGAACATACAGAGGGGTTCTGTGACAGGTAGTTTTGCCTTTAGAGTTGGGGACAAAAATCTGCCCAGTGAAGAAAGCCTTGATCACTATCACAGGAAATTCCATGTATTCTCACTTGTAGCAGGAGCAATCTGAATAAAAGCATTTGATTGTAATTTTTAAAAGTACAACAAAATACAGATCCTTAATCTTACCTGTTTTGCATTGATGTTATGAGATTTTTAATAATTATTTGAACAAGAGTTCTAACACATTGTCTTATCTTTAATAAACATCTGTTGATGCTTTTGTTATTTGTATTTTACCTGCTTTCAAAAACAATTATGGCCGGGCGTGGTGGCGCACGCCTGTAATCCCAGCACTTGGGAGGCTGAGGCAGGAGGATCGATGCGAGTTCGAGACCAGCCTAGGCTACAAAAGTGAGCTCAAGGCCAGCCTCAACTGCATAGCGAGACCCTGTCTCCAAAAGACAAAAAAACAAAACAAAAAAAAAAAAAACAATCATGAAAGGGATCTAGTGGCGCTAGGAGAAACAATACTAATGTGTAGCAGACTGGACCTTGCATTGCAAAGAGCAATGCCACCCATAGACGCACACAACAGATGGTCAAAAGCCATATGATGAAAATAACAGAAAGCTAGATGACAAATATGTCACAGCAATAGTTAGGAGGCCAAGGAAGCTGAGGAACAGGAGGGGAGCTGAGGGTGGGCCACCCGAGGTCACTAGCTCAGAGATAGCAAGTCTTGCACTTGCATTTATGTGTCAGTACTCTCCAAATAACCAAGTGTGATTTCCTTTTCTTAGTGCTTGGTCTTTATATTCAAGGGTGTGGGGACCGAAGGGTGTGTGCCTGGGGATTCGTGTAGAGGGGAAACCTAGGACACTCCTTCCCTAAGAAGTTGTAGCCAATTGGGAAATGAAGACGGCAGCCCAGCTCTCCTACTGTCTGGTGTCTTCTCTACCTGGCATGTTGCCTCCAGTGCCACGGTGACAGTGGGGATGGCTGCGTCAGGAGGCGCTGTGTGCTTGGCCATTCTGCTGCTTTCCTAATGCACATGGCTAGAACTCGGGAGATGATCTCTGCAGATGTTGGCATGAGTCACATGAAGTCTGGGATTCCAGACATTGGGACAACTATCCAGAATATAATTTCCAAAAATTCCATAAAACCTTTTCAAAGGAAAATATCACAGAGTTAAACTGAATGTGCCTTAATTCTACACAATGTTGCATCTTTGACAAGTCAATTATAACAGTCAAATCTTGGTACTTGACTGCTTTAAAACTCTGTGAATTTTGGACTCAGAGCATTTTAATTAAAAACTACTGTCCTGTAGCGTCACTTGGTACTCACTGTGCAAAGCTAGAACTTATCAGTGTCAACTGCCTTATGACTCACTACCCTTTTAAGCCCAAACAATTGGTTTGGTGCTTGCCATTTTCTAACCACCTCCTGGAGCCAATTAACAATGAGTACTGAAGTATGACTATATTTTGTTAAAAAAAGTATTCACAAAGCTAAAATAACACTAATTCTTATACTGCCTAAGGACTGATGTTCAGGGAAAGAGCCCAACAGGAGCTGAACTACAGACAAGGAGCAGAAACATCTCTCTGAGGTTGTGGGGGCAACAGCAGTGAAGCGGAACAACCTGGAGGCAGCTGTGACCCTGTGTCTACCAGGAAAAGTGGCAGAGCACAGACAATGCAGATGACGAGCCAGGGGAATGTCGCTATGGGAATGCACAGAACATTGTGGAATGTTCTTGGCAGAAGTGTAGTGGACCCCCCACAGTGGGCAGGGCAGGGCCAAGATGTGGTGTGGAGGGCAGAGGAAGTAGTGGTTATAAAATAAAGTCAAAGGTTTTTTTTTGGATTCCAAAGTACACAGAATTGTCAGAAGCTATGTGTGTGAGCAATGGTTTCACTACGTGGCTTTCAAGCTGTCTGGGTCTCAATTGTGATTTAGAAGAGGGAGCATGAAGGTAGAGAAGGATGAGTTAGCCCTGTATGTGGGACAAGAAATTTACAGTGCACCTGTGAGTGAGGGCCCAGTTTAGGATCCCTGAGCTGTGTGAAGGCAGTAAGTTGTTTCTTGGTATTATCCAGTCAGACTGTCAGTGTCACTTGGAGGTTGATACCTGGATTTAATAATTAGCTCTGAACTCTGGGACACAGAAATAAAGGTCCCTGATTATGATATGTGTCATGGGTAAGGTACATGGGGACTGCATCACTGTGGCATCCAAACATATTCTCCCCTTCTAATTTTATTAGTGGCCAACATTATTGAGTGCCTTCTATCTTTCAGACATTGTTTTCTGCATATAAACTCACAGAGATCATCCAAGAGGTGTTTTCATAGACTTCAGTGAAAAAATTTATCACAGGTACATTGCTAGCTTGCAATTTCTATGTATAACCATGTTCCTAGTTGTCACTTTTGATCATTCTTAGATCGGTTGAAGCTTGAATCTGATAGGAACATTTGCCTCAGGCTTTCCCATGTTTGTGTAATTCAAGTTTAGCTCATCTGCTTGTTTCAAACCCTGTCAGGAGTTGGAACAACTTACATATATGATGTAGATGATTAATGACTTGGAGGAATTAAACAGGTACTTTCTACCCTCCTGCAGCTTATCCCACCCTTCAGATAGCTAGCATGTTTAGCCTTGTTGGAATGGTTTAGGACTAGACTATTCCCCAAAAGGCTCATGCATTCAGAGGCAGAGTGAAGAGGGGTCCCTGGGTTCGAGCCCTGGAGCGGTGTGTTTCTGGCCCCATCTCCTCCCTTCTGTCACTGCTTCCTGGCTGCCATACCATGAGCAGCTGTCCTCCTCTTTCCTTCTACCACACTGTTTCTGTGTTGGAACCAGCAAACCATGCCTTGAAAAGGTGAGCCCAAATAATCCTCTCCTTTTTAAAGTTGTGTCAGCTGTTTTGTCCCAGGGAAGAGAAAGTGACTACAAAATGCTTGGAATTTAAACTTGTCATGCACCCACCATTTCAGTGACACTTGTGAATCAGGGGTACTGTATACATAGATGGATACTCTGAGTATCATACTCATGCCAAAGTGATATTTTGGCTCCTATAATGGTGAACTTGGCAAATCTACTCATCCTTGGACAAGGGCATCTTGGTTTATCAGGTGTCTGTCATCCCTATAGTGGACATAAAACCATGAAGCCAAGGCCCTAGGATATGACAGCTATAAGAGTGACTAAGTGACCACAGGGATAAGCTAGAGAAAGAGATTGTAAGGAAGGCATGAATCGAAAGGCAAAGACAAAGAGCCAGGACACTGACGTATACTTCAGGGGGTGGGCTAGGTCCCAGGAAAGATGGAGGGAGATTTGCAAGACACTTCTGATTTCCTGAGAAGTGGTAACACTTAGCTACATGATGAGTATTATGGTTTGGATTCCGAATGCCCCCCCCCAAACTAAAAACTTGGTTACCAGCTGAGGAACTTTAGGGGAAATGATTAAATCACAAGAGTTCTAATTTCACCATGTGGATTAACACATTGATGAGACCATAGGTTAACAGCATTGCTGGCAGGTGATGGGAAAGGTGAGTCTAACTGAAGACAGTGCATCATGAGGACGCAATCTTGGGGACTACATCTCAGGTCCCTCTCTCTCTGGCTCCCTCCCGCTCAGTCTTCTTTCTGGCTGCCACAGAGGAGCAGCTTTCCTCCACTACACCCTTCCACTGTGATAGTTTTGCTTGGATCCAGCCAACTACTGCCCTCTCTTCCTTCACACCGTTTTCCTTACAGCAGTGGAAACCTAACAAGCACAACAAGTGATTCTTTTTTTTTTGTTGCTCACATCCATCGCCGCAGCCATGGGGACACTGGGCCCAATGAATATGCTAGTCTGCTGAAGACAAATGGTTATGCGGCACTGTCACTCTGCTTAGATAAAGAGTGGATCCAAAAACAATAATGTCAGCAATAGCTACCATTAAACAGAGATCTCAGGAGCAGAACAGACCCGTTAAGCATCTGTTTTATTGGAAGCCCACTATTTATCTCTTGGGCTTAGGTCCAAGCACCTACCTGGCAGAAACCCAAAGCCTTCTTCTGAGCTGCCTCTTGGGCCCCAGAAAATCCAGACTGCAGAGATGGTAAACCATCCCTCCAGCTTGTTTTCAAAGTTCTATTGGAATAGTTCTGAGATATTCAAGATAGTGCATTAAAAATACATATACTTGAAACACTCCAGTAACCTTTTGTTTCCAAAAGAAGCTCTTAGGAAGGCATTAAAAAAAGCTATAAATTATTTGAAAGAGAATTTTTATGTGGTAAATGCAGACTGAGATGTTCTGGCTTGGTTATTATCAGACATTTATATTTGAAGAAGTTTGTAACATTTGGTGTGACTTCCCAAGGGTGTCATCTCACCTAAATCAGGGTGAGATGTCATTGTCCCTACATCCTTCTGATGGGCTCTTCTTCTGGCCTTGGACATGGCTCACAGTGTCATTAGGAAGCTCCTTCATCCATCTCACCAACTCAAGCAACCACCCTAAGACTGGAAAGGACACCATTATCTCTATCTCTGCAGATTCCTAGTCATGGTCACACTCATCCTACTTCCTGAGGTATTTCTCATGCACCACTTTCCTTCTCAGTTTTCATTTCTTATACTGACACTGAGTGACTGCCACATACTGCTCACTAACACCAGAATTTCCTGAGGACAGAGGAGACAGTCTTGAGTGGTTGGGAAGGGTTTTAGCTACTGACAGGATGGTTGTCCGGAGCAAACTTTTCATCCTTGTCAAGGCAGAAACTATGAAGGTAACTTGGTGGTGGCATTTTGTTTCTCCTTGGTGGTAACCATAGACTGGCACCAGTGGTCTACACTGAGTGGGGACAGAGTTGACATGGATTCTCCAACTCTGGCCTGCAGGGAGAGGCTGGGCATATCCTGCCCTGGACTAGGAGACTTCAATAGCAGGGTCTGTGCCCTTGGGGACAGTTCCATGCAGCTCATGGTTTTCTCCTCAAATCTGGAAAAGGGGGTCCCAAGAACAGCATGGTCTTGTAGGCAGATGATTCAGCAATATAAGTGTGGGGGCGGGAGTGAAAAGTGAGTTCATAGGTCAAAGTCTGTCCAAAGCAACAGAAATTTGGATTTTGGTTTATTTTCCATTCGTAAAGTGCAACCACCTGTACCTTCTTTCACTTCCTTGAGGGAGGAAAGCTTTTAAAAATCCTATTAAGAAGCTTCAAAATGATCTTTATGCATTAGGTAGCTATTAAAATGTTTTGATGAGTTCAAAATAATAACTCAGGAGCATATGGATGTTGTTTTTCTTAAATTTAATATGTGGATTGTGAAACAAGTGGTAAATTCCCTGTGAAAATACAGTTTAACTTTTTTTTTTTTTGAGGGAGACATGAGGTTAATTATTAAACAAAGAAACATAAATACATAAATTAAAAGGCATGTGTTTGAACAAGGACAGCTTTGGTCAATCAACATAGAGCAAAGCAGAGATGCAGGACTGCCATTTGGGAGCTAAACTGGTAACTCATTAACCAGCACGTGAAACAACGTCTGCAGAAGTTGTGAGAAAGAGCACATCTTCTAGGATGGAGACAGCCCAGATCTACAGCCATGCCGCCTCCAAGCTAAGAATGCTGCAACAGTTTGCCTAGGAAGAATAGGTAGAAGAATCTAGGAAGGTTGGCTACTTGCAGATTGATCCTAAGAAGTCAAAATGCAAGTTCTCTTTTGTGTTAGCAAATGGTAACCATGGTCACCAACAGGAAGGTTTCATTTCAACTAGGACATGTAGCCCGAGGTGAGCATGCATTACAGCTTATGTGCATTCGCTTCGCCCAGCTCAGGTGCTGGGGATCAGATATCAAGCTCTTTAACAAGCCTCTCATCACAGCTTTGGGCCCTCAATAATTCTTTCCTAAATTGGTTTTCTGGCTTAAACATCAGTCTTCTGTGAGTTTGGGTCCCAGAATTCAGTTATTTCTGTAACCACTTGAAAAAATCTAGTCATATCTACTGCTTTAAAGGTGAGACCTGGCATTCAGTGGTGACTCCGGTCACCACTTACCAGGATCATCTACCAACCATTTCTGTGCTACAGTTTCTTATTGATATAAGGATACTTAAGAGCAATGACGAGAGCCACTGTTCTATCTTGGCTTATCATGCATTAAGCATTTTATAGGCATACTTCCAGTAAACCACAATGGTGGCTCTGTGGGACAGTACTACTGCTTGGCTTGGCTTAGGCTGAGAAAACTAAGACAAAGTGAGGCCACTGTGTTTCCCATTAGTTCCTTCTCTGGTGGTCAGCGATGTGCATAGATTGAGCCCAAGAAGACAAACACAGAGAGCTGGCCACTCTTGCCTCACTTCTTACCAGCTCCTGCACCTGCTAACTGGGTCCAGCTAGGTTGGCACTGTTATTAGCTAGTGTGGGCCTGAGCTGCAGTCACTGGCCCTAATCTATAAGTGCTTATGGGTTCAAAATCCTTCAAGGGTCCTCTAGGGACTGGAGGTGGAGCATGAGCCAACAGTCCAAGCTTGCCCTGTCCTTGTCCTCTCTCCTTACATCTCTAGGGCCTTCTCCTCTCATTCTAAGCTCAAAACCTTCTTCTTTCCCTGGGATGTGGCGAAGGAAATAGTCACAAGCTGGCAGGTCTCATCTATGGCTTACCCCTGCCCCTTGGTTCCTCCATTGGCTGCCATTGCTCCACCCTGAAAGGAACTCTTTACTTGCTTTTAGTCCCACCAATTGCCACTCCTTCCATTTCACTTCTCCCTTGGAAAATAAAACTCCCACTTTTTGCTACCCGCTTCCTCCATCTCCTCCCCTTATTCTCTCCAGCTCATCCTGACCAGAGCTCTGCCCATTCCATGTCCAGATCCTACAGTGGAAATTATCCCTGGCAAATGCATCCTACCTTGCTGACTGTATTAAGCAACTTTCCCTTGCTAGTGCAAAATACCTGATATAAACAGTCTAATACAATAGCCTAAAGTAGGGGAGGTTCAATTTGGCTCATGGTTTGAGGGAGTTCGTTTTATGTTTGGGTGGTTCCAAGGCAGGAAAGAACATCGTGGGTGGAAGGGTGTGGAGGAGCAGAGCTGCTGCACTCATGGTGGCCAAGCAACAGAGATTAGGAGAATAAGCAGAGAGTAAGGGGTCAAGGACCAGCTACAACCTTAAAGTCACTGTCCCAGAACCCACTTCCTCCAGGTAGACCCCGCCTCCAGGTAGCCCATTCAATGGTGGTGCAATTCAGGGATAAGGTTAACTACCCCACAATAGCATCACCTCACTGCAGGTTATTTTATTCCAATCAACGTAGCTATCTAAAGTACCAGCCGCACACACCGACATCACCTACAACCTTGAACTTGAGGTCTCTGTGCAGCTTCCCATTAGCTGCCTGTTGTTTCTTCCCATCTTGGCTGGCATCTCAGGATCTGTGATTTCCCGTTGCTCAGCTGGATTTGGTCCTTTCTTTTTTCTCGCTCATTTCAAAATGCCTGGTGGCCAAATTTATATCTTCAGGCCTTGAACTCCAAGCTCATACATCAGAATGCCAGCTGGACTTCTCCACTGGGGTGTGTAATAAATATTTCAAACTCAACCTGACCCTGTTGCACTCTGATAGAAGTCTAGACTTGATGTCACTTAATTAACTGTAATTTATAAGCACTTGAGCATTCTAACACCTTCATTATGGGCCCACTCTGTAGGCACAGAAATAGAGAAAGCAGTGAGTTGGCATTGCCATGTCCCAGCAGGCCATGCACTACCTCCTGCCCCTACCCTCAGAGGTCGCAGCCTTGGTCATGGTCTGGCCTTCCCTTTGCTTAGACTCCAGTCTGGCAGTCACCATGTCTGTCCTTTTTCTGGGACTAGTTCTTTCAACTCTCTCAGATTCCAACAATTGTTCCTACCTCCCCCTGCTTCATTCAGGCTGTCTTTGCCTCAGCTCCCAACTTGCTGCTCTGTGACCCCTGAAAACCACACACAGAAGCCCTTTCCCAGTACCGGCTGGAGCCTGGCATGACACTGGGTGACTGTGCTCTGGGGGGCTGCGGCAGAAAGACTGCAAGTTTGAACCCAGCCTGGGTGCAACCTAATGGCTTAGCAAGACTTTGCCTCAAAATAAAAGTGAAAAAGGAAAATTTGAGACACCTCTCAAATTTTCTGGTCAAGGAGATTACGGGACCTCAGAGGAAAGGGATTAATGAACTATAGTGTGTCTAAGGAGAGTCATCCAGAGAAAAACATTCTCTCAGGCTTTCACAGAAAGTAAACTGGCCAAGCAATGGCTGTGACTCATTACGAAGGTTGACACTGACAACAGTTCTTCAAAGCACTGTATATGGTTCCAAAGTTAATCCTGAGGGGCTTTGACCTTGGAAGACACAAAAGATGAATGTTTTGTTATACAGGTCTTGCTTTGACTTGCCCTTGATCACCCAGCAAAAAAGCTTAATTACAAGGCATGAAATGCAGAGCTAGATTGGTGAGATCAATAGCCTCCAACGTTGCAAGTTTCACTGATGGCCCACTGCAATTGTGGAACATTGGACTGTGTATGCATCTGCTTCCTCTTAATTCAAAGAGAAGAATTTTTTTTTTTCTTTCCTTAGCAACATCAATAGGAAGGTGGGTCATGCCCACACACTGTGTTCTGTATAACTATTGTGAGGACAATATACAATGTGTCAACTGTTTAAAAAAGAAAGAGAGAAAAATTAATGTTTATTGAAAGTGTTAATGTTTAACTGTTTGATCAATCTTATACACTGATATCTATTAATCTAAACTGATCTGATAATGAAAATATGTAATATAACCATTGTTAAATTAAAAAAATAAATTAAAAAGATAATAATAAAAAAAAGGGAGTAAAAAAGAAAAGGGCAGGGATGCAGCTTAATGCAAAGCCCTGCATTCTGTCCCTATCCCCAGCTGACAGCAACAGTAACAAGGCAGCAGCAACAACAACAATAAAATTTAAAAAGATAAAAATCAGCTGGATCCTGGCAGCCCTCTGCTCAAAGCCCCTTTCACAGCTGCCGCAGCCCCTGCTGGTTCTAGAATTAGCAAGCCTCGGCCCGCCTGCAACAGCGTCCTTTCTTTTAGAGTGGATCTCAACTTCCAAACAGGCACTATTTTCATTTTATTAAAGAGTATTTTAAGCAAACAGAAAAGCAGAATCTATAAGCAGAAGCCTTCCGGGAACCCGAAGCACACCTTCCTTGCTCTCCTTTCCCCTCGCCCTGCCTGGTGGTGGGGGTGGGGGTTAGGGTGGCAGTGTGGGGTGGGGCAGATGGGAGCGGCCCCTCCTCCTTGAGCTCCAAACTCCAGGCCCTCCTCTTGTCTCCGCCTACCCCTGCCACCCAGGGCTTTTGTCCCCAGCTGAACTTGGGCGGCCCCAAGACTCAGCGCAGCATGGGCGGCTGTGGTGTTCATCTTCCTGGGGACAGGCGACAGGAGGCTCCCGGTTCCCTCCCTGGGAGAAACTGCTTCTGAAGTGACTGGCAGCAATTGTTTGATTCCTCTTAATACCAGCCTCACACTTCAGCCACTGTCAAAGTTACCGGGGAGTAACTTTCTCTTTGATATGGGTTCTGAGGGTGGAAGGACAATCCGGACCTCTCCCAAAAGCCCGCAGGGCCATGGCCTGCAGTGCAGAGCGCTGTGCCTGCTCCCAAGACCACACTCCTGGTCCCTCTGGTCAGCCAGCCTCTCACTCTCTAACTTACCTTTATAATTATTAAACAATTCAGAGCCCTAATAGCATTTCTGGGTGGTTTATGCACTGAAGGCACTTAATTAGCTCTGGCTGTGTACTGAGCTTTGAAATAATGAATAACCAACAGGGCTGATCAATAATATTAGCAAACATTGACTGGGCTGAGAACCAGCTAAGAAATTCGTGGTGCTGCAGATAGACCAGCACCAATAGCTGGGCAAGATGGCTGAGCCACATGGGACTGTGAGTAATTCACTGTAGGACATCATACAGTTGGAGTGGACACAAGGTTAAAAGAGGGACCAAGCACCCAGAGAACTGTCCAGTGTAACAGTTTGTAGCTTGAGGTGCTCACCTGCCAACAGCCACACTGTTCAGTTGACCTTCAGTGAATATCAGAAGGTTTAGAAAAACCTTTCTTTGTGCCTAGGTACTAACTGGATGCAATACTCACACGCCATCCTTTACAGCAGTACCTACAGTGCGGGGGTGAAATGGGTGGGTCAATGATAAGACCAGAGCCTGATTTGAGAAATATCCACCACTGACTCTCTCAGAGTGCTAAAACCATAAACAGTGAGCACCAACCCCACCCTGGGTTATTTTATCTCCTTGGTATATCCAGTCAACTCTAGTGTAATGGGGAAAGACATCCCCCCCACCACATCATCTGTAATTTGTACCACAAAATACATCAATCGGTGTTTTGTAGGAAAATTGACCACCTTAGCTAACTCAGGACGCTGTGCTTGCCAGACAAGCGCTTATTCTACTGAGCTGTCTCCCTGGCCACACAAAGTCATTTTTATGTGATGGTGTTACAATGATTGCCTGTGGGAAGTACTGATGTGTAGAATGATCGTTTCCTCAAGCATGAAACTGTGGGGTTAACATGAAATGCAAACGAGGAATTTGCTTTTCAGATATATGAGTGTGACATTTAAATTGGATTGTCAACTTGATTGGCTTCGGAGCTGCCCAAGGGATTGGTAAAGTACTTCTGGGTGCTCCTGGGTGGGTCATAGAGGTGTGACATTGGAGTTTCCATCTAACTCCTACCTCTCCCTCTATGTCATAGTGGTTTTCAACCTGTGGGTTGTGACCCCGGCAGGGGTTGAATGACCAAAACACAGGGGTCACCTGAAGCCATTCTGAATCAAAACTGTAGCAAAATTACAGTTTTGAAGTGCCACCGAAATTATTTTTTGGTTTGGGGTCACTGTAACATGAGGAACTGTATCGCGGGGTCGTGGCATTAGAAAGGTTGAGAACCACTGCTCCATGATGCTGTTCTAATACGCTGAGGTCTGACCTTCATGATCTAAGAGCTTTGATCCACTGCACCTTTAATGATATTTATTGGAACCAGCTGACCACAGGCTGAAACCCCTGAACTGGGAGCCAAAATAACTCCCTGCTCCTTTAAATTGTGGAGGTCTGGTATTGTGTCCTAGCAAAGGCAAGGCTAATCAACATAGAAGGCTGAAACTAGATCTTTATCTCTTACCCTGCACAAAAATCAAGAATAAGGCCTTGAACTTTGAAAGTACTAGAATCCTACCCTGAACCCTTCCTCTTTTAGGCTGTAAAAATGTTAGATATTATGTCTCTGGAAATACTGCCAGGTACAAAGTGAAAGAGTTGAAATGTGTGGTTGATTCATCTAATCTAAGGTGACATTAGCTCTTGCTTAGGGTTGCAGACCACTGAGAGTTGAACCTCCAGGCTAAGTTTGGTCCCAGGGCAGTGGACACCCAGTCTGCTTGGTCACCAGCCTACTGAGACCACACCTCCCTGTCTTAGTTACTTTTCTCTTGTTGCTGGGACAAACACCTGTGTTATGGTTTATCTCTAGTTGTCCCCCCAAAGCCTCATGTAGTCATTGGACAGAGACTTCCAGAGTTTGAGACTTGATCCATGATCCCTGGGATTATGGGTTTTAGTGCTGATGGGATTATGGGTCGAAGTACTTCTGGGATTATGGATGTAGCCTAAGGCCGGGGCTAAGGTGGAGAGCCTGAATATAATATAAAGAGAGACAGAGAGACAGACTTGGGCTGTTGCTGTTGCTCTGCTGCAGTGTTTGGTTGGCTACCTTTGCCGCCATTTTGTTGCTGTTTCACCGCCATGAACTGGATGCTCTCTGCCCTGTTCCACTCAGCCTTGGGCCAGCCGAATATGGACTGAAACCTTCACAAATTGTGAGCTAAATAAACCTTTCCTTCCTTCATTTTGAGTGTCAGGTATTTGTCCCAGCAATGAGTAAAAAGTAACTAAGACAACCTGGCACTCAAAATGAAGGAAGGAAAGGCTTATTTAGCTCACAGTTACTGGAAGTTTCAGTCCATATTTTACTGGCCCAAGGCTGAGTGGAACAGGGCAGAGCACATCCAGTACATGGCGGTGGGACAGCAACAGTGGTGACAGAAGCAACCAACCAACCAGGAGAGCAGAGAGCAACAGTGTGAGTCTGTCTGTGTCTCTCCTTAAATTACAGCAGGCTCTCTGCCTTAGCCTATCTGCCTCAGGCCACACCTATAATTCCCAGCAGTACTCAGACCATAATCTCATCAGTGGCTCATGAGTCAAGTCTCAATCTATAGAAGTCCCAGCCCCATGATTGCATGAGGCTTTGTGGGGCTCACCCAGTGTCCACCTGTCTAAGCCTCACCATAACACTTCCTTACTCTCCCTCTATGGTGACTTCACTGCCCTGGGCTGTGGGTTTGGACACTTGTTTTAGACTGAAATTAATGTAATTCAAGGTTTTAGAATAGAAGTGCATGTCTTGTTCTCTGGTGCATGCCAGAAGTCTATGTACTTAATTTGTTTGACATTTTTCAAGATAAAACACAATTTGGAGAAGATAAAATTAAAAATGAGAAGGGATCAATAACTTTTCTTAATGGGTGAAGGTGACCTAAGTAGACTGAAAGTAGATTCCATAGAGTGGGTGGCCAAGTGGCTTCACTGAGGGACCAACCTCTTTCAATGAGCTCCTGTCTGCTATCACCCTGAACTCTGAGAAAAGGATTTGGTTCTGAGTAGTCATGGATGAGGGGGAAAAACACTGTCACTTTAAAGGATAGCTGAATTATTTTGGGCTAAGATTGATAATGACGAATCTTATTGTGACAACTGCTCCATTTATGGCCTTTACTTATTTATTTTTTTTTAAGGATTTCCTCCTTTCGAGAGAAACAACAGTGATGCTTTGTGAATGTGCTCACATTTAACTTCTTTCCTTGAACTGTGATGTGAATTCTCTAGAAAATAGCTTGGAGATGTAGCCGTGGTTTGCTTAGCTGTGTTCTAGGCCAGGAAAGAACAGAAGTAAGTACAGAGCAGCAACAGCTTTCCAGACAATGCCTGTGATGGCCCAGTGGCTCTTCTAATAGGCTTTCTGGTCACCCTGTGTCCACCTGTCTAAGCCTCACTGAGGCTATGGGAAGAAGTCAGGACAGACCAGGGACATGGAAGTCTCTGTGCCAGGCCCCTGCCAGGCTGTGTGCCTAGCCACACTAGGTACCCTGTTTGTTCACACTGTGTGTCTTGGTGCTTACTAGAAAGTACCACAAAAAACTCTTAGTGTGTCTCATGAACTGTGTCTGCCGCTGAGTGCCAAAGGGGACAGTGAAGTGGGCAGAATGATAGAGAGGTATAGGCTAGGGAAGGATGGTAGAGCAGCAGCTGGCAGAAGAGAGTGGAGATGTCCCCCTGGAGTCACTATAGGTGGGCCTCTACGGAGTGAAAATTCACTGCAAAACCACTGGGCCCACCTTCTACAGTATTGCCTGAGTTTCTTCCTAAATCTTTCCCTCTGTGCTCTTTAGCATGTGCCCACATGGCTTCTCTGCTGTGAGTCCCTGGGTGGCTAGATGGGTTTGGAATCCACATACTGGGCGGGGGTTTCTTGCTCATTGTCACGCTGGGAAACAGGGCTCTTTCATCCAACCTCACCCACAAAGGGCAACGCAGGCTACAGCACACAAGTGGGCAGTGTCTGAGAGTGCCACGTCTGGCAAGGATTGCTTACGCTCACTCAGGCTCCTTCCTCACCAGAATGCTCAGAGAGCTCCTGGCAGGAGGACACCTCTGAAGGCATGGACTAAGTTGACTGGTTTCAAGACAAAGAAAAGTCTCTGCTTTGAAAGCTGTTCAAATTTGCAAACTGTCTTCCTGCATCATCTGCTTTGCAGACCAAAAGAAACCTCGGGGCCATGGTTGCATCATCCCAGGACCACTCGGGCCCTGGCTTATGCTGAGTGTGCCTGTGTGTGTATGCACATGTGCACTTGCATGTGCACAGTGTTTATACATATGTGTGATCGTGTGCATGTGTGTTTGAGCTGTTTTAAGCTGGTGTCGACCTTCATACCACATATTAGAAAGAGAGACCTGAGTGTCTGTGGTGTCTTCAGCCAGAGCCCTTCTGGGAGCCTCCTTATCTCCCTGGTCTTTGGTTATTTGTTCGCCGGAAATGCAGCTAGCCCCCAAATCCAGGGGACAGCAAGCCTATTCTTAAAAGGCCAGCTGTCAACCATTTTGCATGCCATACCTAGTCTCTTGAATATTCTTTCTTTTTCCTTAAACTTTTAAAAATGTAAGAGCCATGTGTAGCTCCAGCCCTCCACTCCAGGTGACAGTGCAGTCCTGGAACAGTGCGCAGACCCTGGCTGATCACTTGTCATTGTCCAATGAGTCCACTGTTACTAAGGAGATGTTTTACACCATGGGACTATTGTCCTCTGGAGGTCGTGATTGGCCACATAGTCAGTACCACAGGTGGTGTACCCTGGCTCCCATTCCAAGGCCAGGAGTCTGTCACTGTCTTTGTCCTATTCCCAGGGATAGGCTCATGTCAAGCATCTGTTTGCTCCTGGAGACCTGCCCTTCAGAACCATCCTGGCATGAGTCTGATTTCCACTCTGCTGCTTCCAGACTGGACAAGCGAGGCTCAGCTCTAGAACTTAGATAACAGTGTTCAGAGCTTCTGGATCCTTTCATATTTGAAACTGCCTGGTGTATCTTGGGCAATACACAGCTCATCATTTTGGGTTCCTCTGAAGGCAGCATCCATCTCTCCTGGCCCCTGAGGTTGCAGCAGGCTGAGCACACCTGGCTAGCTGCAGGCAATGACTGGTAACAGGAAGTCAATCTGCCACCAGCAGAAGGTCAAGGGTCCTGAGTTCACCTGGTGTTCATGTCATGGGCTGTCTACGGTGGACTTTCCAGAAGGCTGGCATCTGTTGAAATGTAGAAAGTCATGTGGAGCTCCCTGCTGCTTGGCTGGGGTAGAAATCATCCTACTCTAGAACCTCTTGCCTCTATTTCCTAGAGTATTTATCTGTGTGTGGCTTTGATGTCACGGCCAGATCCACCTCACTTCTATATTCCTGAACCTTCCATCCATTTCACTTACAGAAGCTTTTAGAAGGTCAGTAATGGCAGTGCCTTCTCTGACTCTTGCAGCAGATATGGCTGTCCATGCTGCTCTCCTGAAGTTCACAGGTGAGCTGGAGAGGCAGACTGAAGGTCCCTGTGAGAGGGTCATGGTCTTCTCCTCCATCTCTTCTGCTCTCCCCAACATCTCTCTGCATCTCTAACTTCCTGCCGAGTTCTTCAGGGAGCAGCCTATCTCTGCCCTGGTCTTTAATCTTTGTGTTTTTGAATGTCTGTATTACAGTGTGTACCTTTTGCCAGATTGGCATTCCTAAGGGGTGCCTTTGCCTCCCACTGTCCAGGTACTCTCTACGCAGAAAATGTTCATGAAGTATCCACAGTGTCACTAAATAGAGATGTCAGAACTCTATCTGGCCCTGATCTACCCTGACATATGGGTCTGACTGAGAGATTTAACATGACTGCATAGATAAGGAGCCATGTTGGATCCACTCAGAGAAAATCAAGTAAAAACACAGATAGTGGGAAGAAAATGAGAGGATGCATCCTGATGCCAAAATCTGAGATAAGACCCTTATAGCTCAAACATAACATAGACATAGGACTGTAAAACTGGCAAAGTAGTCCACAGGGTTGCCTGCAGGGCTTCTGCCTGTGCACGTGCAGGGACTGCCATTCTGGGACATTCCCCAAAAGCTGGTGAACTACAACTGTGTGGCAAACAAAGCCACATGGCACAGCTCTGGAGTGCCCTGTCCTTTGCTTCTTTGCCTTTCTCTAAACAGACGACATTCCAGCCTGGCAGCAAATTTCACTGGTAATACACACGGGAGCCAGTAATGAGGAAGCTGGTCCTTCTCTGATGGGCCACCAGCTTTTTTTCCTCGGGCACCACAGGCTCACTGGAATCTCTAGTGACAACAAGGAGGGGGAGCCACAGTGGCTGCCATGAGGGGTGTAAGTTGTACAGCAGCACTCCTCCTGTGCTGCCCCTAGCAGCATGAAAGAGAGAGATGTGTCACAGATGGGACAGAGAGGGCTGTGCACAGGTTGGGAGGGGCCACCTGAGTGGCGGCTGGGAACCTCCATGGGCTGTCTCTGAGGGCCCTAGAGAAATTAGGGGACCCACAGGAAGGCATCAGGGTGAGGAGACAGGTAGGTGGCTGAGAACACTCAGGGCTGCTGGCTGAAGACCTTTGCCCTAGCGCCTACCTGTGGAGGCCAAGATCAGCCCCACACTCGGCACTGACCCTGCTGCAGACTTGATGGGGCTACCTAGGCCAGATTTGGATGTGCTCAGCAAAGGAATTTTACTGTTTTGTTTGTTTATTTTTTGTGAGCGCGCGCGCGCGCGCACGCGTGTGTGTGTGTGTGTGTGTGTGTGTGTGTGTGTCTGTATGTAGGTTTTTAGTTTTCATGTTTGTCTAGTTTTCCTCTCTTTTTCTTAAACTGCCTTTATTGATTGTTTATTTTTTTCTTGTGAGTGAACATTATCTTTAGTCTTTCTTTTTCACTTTGGTATTCTTTTCCTTTCTTCTTCATTTTTTCTCTCCTATCTTTTCAAGTTTCTCAAATCTTGGGTGCTTTTCTGTGGTCCTACAGGCTTGATTCTACCTTATTTTTCTTAATTTATTTCTCTGTTTTTTCCTTTATCCTTTTTTTTGTTTGTTTGTTTTTGTTTTTGTTTTTGCAGGACCAGGGTTCCAACTCATGACCTTACACTTGCCAGTCAGGCGCTTGTGCCATGGACCTATCTCCCCAGAGCCCCTCCTTTATCCTTCTTAAACCCCCCCACTTCACTGTAAAATCACCCTACTAAGAGGAAATTTATTGTATATAAACATGTGGGATTTTGTTAAATAACTGTAGGTCTTGCCCTATGGTTAAAGGTATCAACACCACAGACTGAGAGTTTCTAAGCCATGCTTGATGCCATTGTATTGTTAATAAAACTACTTTAACCATAACTATACCTGTTATAGTCAGTGGTCTCTTGTCTGTGATTGGGTGGACTATAGTCGTCACCATAGTCCATTACCAAAAGACTAGTTGTTGGGTCAAATATCAACTTCTCATCCTTAATAAACTGAGGAGGCAGACACAAAGGCCAAGATCTCACTATACTTACGTGGTATCTCGGAGGAATAGACATTTCCTAGGGCAGACTTGATGCTGGTGATAAAGCTACCCACTCCCTGCCATAAGCAACTGACAAGCACCAACACAGAAAATAAATTAAAATTAAAAGTTTATAGGATTAGGAATATAGCTTAGTGGAATAAGAGCCTGCCTGGCAAGTGCAAGGTCCCAAGTTTGATCCCTGGTACTGGAAAAAAGTCTAGAAAATGGCAAGACTTATGGGTAGAATTAAATTTCAGTCCTTCAGCTCACACAGGACAAGTCCAGGGGATGATAAGGTAGAGGAAATCAGAAGCCACTCACCTGGATTTTCTGAAATGGTAGTAGCAGAAGTAAAAAAGAAAAATCCCAGATGAATGAGGCTGTACAGAAAATCAGATCACAAATAATCAGGTAAAAAAGAAGAGATGACAACCATAATGAAAGGCTTGCCTTAGAGTAGACACAGATAAAGACAGAAGAACTTAGGAAAATGATGGAAATGGAGAGCTTGGCCTGCAGACCCCTTCCTTCACACATTGCTACTCACTTGCACTTGGGCTTTGGTTTGCTAAAAGAAAACAAGCCCTGCTTGCAGAGTCAGGACATAGCAGCAAAAGTTGGAATTTTAAATCACCTCTGTCCCGCTTCCCAGTGTTTTGCTGCCTTCTTCCTCACCTTCATCTCTTCCTTCTATGCCCATTGTGGTTGGTACTTGTGATATCAACTTGAATGGATGAGGAGATGCCTAGAGGATTAATGAAGCACAGCTCTGGGTAGTAGATGTGGTTGATTGGCATGTCAACTTTAAACCGAAGAAAGAAGTTCCACTTCAGATGTGGGGGAAATAATCAGTAGGCTTACAGTCTCAATGGAATAAAAAGAGAAGGCAGGCCTGTCCTTTTACTTATTCAGAGAAGCTCTTTTCCATAGCCCTCAAGCTCCTGACCTTGGACCATTAGGCTCCCAGTGCAGGCTCTATAGCCTTACAACACAGAATCTTCCACTTTCCAACGCAGTTTTGCACTAGACTCTCCAGAAAGATCTAAGCCTTCAAAATTCAGCTGAGTTCCTCTGATTCTAGTGTACAGATGGTCGTTTTGCATTCTTCCACTCCTGACTCTACAGGCAGCCACTGTAAGCCCACTTAGTAAATTCTCTATTTGTTATACATACATATACTTATGTATGATTTATTAACATATCATAACATATCTGTTCCTGTACTGATCACTAACTGATATAGCTATCTTGTTATCAAAGACCTTCTTTTTCTCATTTTACTGCTGATTGCCCTTACTTCCTCTGACAAATTTGTTTAGCCTGGTAGGTGGGTCCCATGTTAGGATTTAACTGTTTAGTCTTTCTGTCTCATTTTGTCCATATATTCTTGGCTTGATGAGCCTTGAGTGCTTGGTAAAGGGACACATCAGCATTAATTTGGAATTGGGAACTACCTTCTAGAAAAGACCTCTTCAGTACACAGCAGGACTCACAAGAAAAGAAAAGGAGAGATGTTGGAAAAGCTACTGTAGTTGGTATCCCCTGGAACCTTGAAGATAGGGTTATAGGATTGTGTGTCTTAGGATGGGAAACATTCCAAGGTGGTCCCCAAGATTCTTGCTGCTTGGAGACACACACTCTTTTCCAGTTATTAAATCAAATAAAAAATGACAGTATTCTTGAAAAGATTTTTCAGAAGCATTAAAGTTCTAAAACAGCTGACTTTAAGAAAGGAGGATGATTCTGAATGGACTAGACTTACTTAGGTGAGTGCTCAGTAAAGGCCCAAGACCCTTTAAGAATCTCATGTAATTGGAGTTTGCCTTTTCCAATTTCAAGTCTAGAGGTAATATGATTAGCATCCTCCAAAAATAGTTGGCATAAAGCACATTTAATAAAGTGGTACACACGTAGGCTACTGTTACACACAACCTATGATTAAGTTGTGTTTGGGCCACTATGGGAAGCTGCAATTGAGAACAGTTTCCCAGGGGCTGCACTACTGCTTTCTTCTATCCCCACGCTGGTCCACAGCCATATCTATAACCTCTATATGAGTTTCTTGAATGATGGAGTCATGATTCTCAGAGTTTTTTTTCCCCAACCATAGCTTCATGCCAGCACCCAGAAAGCTCTTGGAGAATGCTTTATGCTTAACTAGAATTCACTAATTTTTCCCTGCCTGATCCATCCATGGTGCTCTATTTTCCTATACTACACTGTCACTCTGTTCAAGGGGTGGACAGTGCTGTGACCGTCACTACCCTGGTCCCTTTTCTCCCCTTCATCTAATGGACCTACATTAGCTCGAGGAGCTCAGCCATGAAGTCTTCTGTATCAGAAAGATTCCTTCACCCAGTCCTCCACTACTGGGACCTTGCTTTTCACTTGTGTGAAATAACTTCCCTAGTCTTTATATTAGGAAGGTAGGGCTGCTCTGTTTTATAACTGTGTCTTGCTTCAGGGATAGCACAGGTTCCTGTATCACAAACCCTCTTCAAGTAACTTATTGTATGGCTGTCTACTAATCACGGTTGTCTTATAATACAGAGCCCTGTTCAGAATGGGTTGTAATATCTAGTGCTTGCTCTTGTTCACTCATTCAATGAATCTTCATTAAATGCCTACCATAAGCCTACTGATTTTCCATATTCTAGTCACGTAGCACTGAACAGCCTTGTTCACTGCTTGCCCCCACTGACATTACATATTAGTGGGAGATTCAAGTTAGAATAACAGCTATATGATGTAGTTATAATGTATATTTCATGGAATGAGGGAAAGAACAATGAGTGTCGATTATTTTGAGTTTTCTGGGGTCACCTCTCTGTTGGGATGGCATTTGAAGAAAGACAGCATAGGTGAGGATAGACAAATCTTGTGACTTTCCTAGAAAATGAAGGATTTGGGTGGAGAAATTGCAACTGCAAAGTCTTGTAGTTAGAACCATCTTGACCACAAGACCTTCACTATGAAAAATGTTTTGATAATTTGCATACCACTTCGTTTCTCTTTCCTCCAGAATGTGGAAGGAAGGTCAGGTAAGCTGGGCTAAAGCAAAGGAAGGCAAGAACAGAGAACACATAAGTCTTCCACTTGTGTGACAGGAAGGGAGCCAATGGGTAATTGGTGCTCTGAAGCTGTGTAGGCTGAGATAGTTCACACAACCAACCCAAGAAAGTGTTCATGCTACTGCTACCACTGCTGCTGCTGCTAAGTGTGTGAAGACCATGTCACCAAACTAGGAATGTGACAGGGTGGGACCTGGATCACTGTGAAATAGGCAGCCTCCATGGCAAGCACTTGTAAGACAGGTACGTATCTTCTAAGGTTGCCTGGGATACTGGGAAGTGATGCTGCATGTGGCACAAGCAGAATTCCTATGGGTGGAGTTCTGGAGGAAAGGTGAACCATTAGGGTGGTGCTGCCAATAGCCTCCTTCTTGCTTCTCCCCAGGCTGGCTCAGCAGTCTGGATCTTTCCTTCGTTCCTGTCAGCCTTTCCAACCACACATTCCAGGCTGAGCCTCTTGGCTCAGGAGAGAGAATACAACCATAACAAATGGTCACATTCTTGGCACTGACATTGCAAACAGCCTTGTGTAGGGCTTTGTAATGCTGCATCCAGGTGGCACTCTAAAGTTGGCTTCAGGTGTCAGGCACAAAGCTTGTACAGTCTTGGTTTGGAAGGGTCATGCCATGTTACCAGAGCTTTTCCCAACCAAACAGAGGATAAGACCACTCCACTTCTGTGGAGTTGACTTGGGAGGATATTGGAAAAAAAAAACCCAGCAAGGTGAGTTTACCAGGTAGAGTTCACATAAGAAGCAAAGTGCAGTCTGTGTGTGAACTGCTGGTAGCACTCAGGAATAGCGTGCGTCCTGCAGAGGACTCAGCTCAAGGTCACTAGCCCAGGGGGACAATCCTGAGCAGCATATGATTCCCAGGCAACAGAGATGAATGAAGGGAAGACCTCTTCATTTTCTGTCTTATACACGTGGCCCAGTCCTTCTGCTCTGCTGCATGCCACAAAGCATTTTAAATCCCATACTTGATTTTGAACTTTGAGACTCTGGAATGGTGGGCCAAGGGGATTCTCATTTTCAAAAACAAAGGACCCTATGCTTCAGTTCAGATGGTGAGGCCTTCCCGAAACTCTGGTGTTATAGGCTTGGGCCCTATCAGCATTACTGGAAGGTGGTGAAACCTATGAGGGTGAAATATCCTGGGAAGTTTGTAGGTCTTCCGAATTACTCCTTGAAGGTCACTGTGAGACACTGGCCACTTTCCCTTTCTTGTTCAGCTTCTGGCTTTCAGGCGTGTGCACCTGAGTGGCTCTGTGTCCACTCACAGCATGTCTGTGCATGCTTGCACCTGTGTGTCTGTATATCCAGTTATGGGTGTGCATGTGTGTGAGTCTGTTTTTAGGTACCATGTCTCTGTCTATGTGCCTGCATGAGTGTCTGTGTGTGTGCCTTTGGAGCTCCCTGATGAGTATGAACATTTCAGTCCTTCACAGTGTTTGCTTCCTGACCCATTCTCTTTCCCTTCTTACAAGAATATGGATCACATTGCAGCGCGCACACACACACACACACACACACACACACACACAAACATAGATATAGACACTCACAGATGCAGCTGTACACAGTTATAAAGAAAGATACACATATAATCTCACTCTCCCCATTGTGGTTGTAGCAAAAGTCTCCGAAACACTGATGGCAGCTGGGCCTCACACCTGTGAAGGCTTCACACTACCTGAAGGACAAGGATTATGTAAGGTGTCCCTAAGCACTACAAAATAAACACTTAAAACTAATTCATATAAAAGAAACTGATCAATGGATCACCTGGAAGTTGTTTGGAAAAGAGGGAATATTTCCAGGGAATATTTTACTCAGATAAATCTAGAAATCTCCCCATTCTCCACCATGAAGATGCAGGCACAGACAAGGGCTTCTTGAACAAAACCCAAATAAAAAATGATACCCACAATTAGCAAATGAGGTTAGGTCAATTTCAACACCTCTGCAAGCAAAGGAAGACACCAGAAGTGAAGAGTTGGTTTACAGAGGAGAAGATGTCTCTGTCCTGGACAGAGGATAGTATCTAGAATACATGAAGAACTCCAAAAAGTTAGAATTCCTAGAATAACAGATCCAATCAAAATATGGGTAAGTGAAATGAACAGATACTTCTTAAGAGAACTACAAATGGAGAATAAGTACATGAAAAGTAGGGCGTACATTTGACCGTTAGAGGAATGCCAGTCAGAGTAACAATGCTTCGGGTAGTCCACTAAGAAAAGTGTTATGGCCTATGTTTAGTTGTCCCCACAAAGCCTCATGCAATCATGGGACAGCTTTTAGTGTTTGTGATTGATTCTTGTTTCAGTGCTGGGATGATGGGTGTGGGGCAGATAATCTACACAAAAATGTAAGGAGAGGTAGCTGTCTGGTTCAGCAGCTGTTCTTCCCTTTGTTCTTTGCTGTTTTCCACCTCTATGAACAATTGCCCTCTGTCATGTGCCACTCTGCCTTGGAGTCAACTGATAATGAATTGAAACCCTCACTAACCGTGAGCTAAATAAACTTTTGCTTCCTTAATTTTGGGTGTCAGGTATTTTGTTTCAGCAATGAAAGAGAAGTAACTGAGACAGACTTTGGCAACAGAGAAGTGGGGTAGTTGCAGTGACTGTATACCTTACACGTCATTCACGAGCCTACAACCAGCAGAAATGTGGAGCCACATGGAGCTCACAATTTGCCAGATTCCTTCAGATGTTTCACATACAATTATAGGACTTAATGTTTGCCCTTCCGGAACTTGGACTGGCTTCCCAATGGTTAGTGTCCTGCTATTTATATCTTTTGGAATGGTAATGTTTTACTTGTGCCATTGAATGTTAAAGTGTTTAATATTTCATTTGTACAGGAGCTCACAGCTAAGAGTTTGCCTTAGATCTTGGTGGAGACTTGGGACTTGGACTTCTCAACAATGCTGAAACTGTAGGACTTTGGCAACTCTTACAGATGGACTAAAATGTTTAGGGGGCCAGGGAAGGAATGTTATGGCTTGTGTCTAGTTGTCCCTACAAAGCCTCATGAAGTCATGGGATAGCTTCTAGAGTTTGTGATTAATTCTTGAACCAATGCTGGGATTATGAGTGTGAGTGCTACACTTGCCTATCAGTAGGTGAATGGATAAACAAATATAGCATTCCTACACCATGGAGTACTACTCTGCTATAAAGGATAAATTAGAGTAATTTATATGAAAGTTGGTGCACTTGAGATCATAATGTTAAGTGAAATGAATCAGACATGCAAGCTTAAATATTGCATGGTCTCATTTATATGAGAAACCTAAAGTACAAATAATTTAAGGAGCAAAATAATAGATAATACCACATAGGGAGCTAGACTTCACCAAGATGGGAAGGAGACTGGAAGATAGAAAGGAAGAGACGGAGGGGAAGAAAATCGATCCAGTTGAGATTTGTCTGTGTCTCAACACCTCATGATGAATGCATTTATTATGTATCATGGAACATACACTGACTTAGAAAGAGAAAGTAATTACAATTTAAAGCTTTACCTATCCAAGGACAGAAGCTAATGGCTTGTTCCTTCAGTGCTTCCATTCTGAGGGTAGTGATGGTGGAAGTAGTTAGGTAATGATGCTGGGGTGGGGAATAGCTGGGGAGAGAAGGCATCCACTTCACATGGCTTTTTTTTGTGGCAGGCTCTTGGCAACCAAGAACAAGATGAAAGTTTCCACAGTGGTGCTTGTGGAGAGGGACGTTTAATAGTTGGCCTTACAATGTATAACCTCTTGTAACTCCAGACACTTGGAACTCTTTTAGGAAGTATGATTATTTGTTCTATAAGAAATCTCGCAAAAGCATAGTATAAAAGGAAATGAAAACAAGACCTTAGTCCCAGTGGAATGCTGCTGGGACAGCACGAGATGTTTTCTAAGATATGTCTGAAAAGATGTTAAACATGAAGGCCAAAGTGTAGCTCCTGAAATAGTTAAACTCTAATGTGCTTGCTAAAGACTTAATCACTCCTCCCATTTCCCTCCTATTCCTGTTTTTTTTTTTTTTTTGTCTTTTTGAGACAGGGTCTCGCTATGCAGTTCAGGCTGGCCTTGAGCTCACTTTGGAAGCCCAGGCTGGTCTCGAACTCTACTCCTGTTTTATGTCCAAGAATCTTAATAAAAGCCTGGAGAAAATTGCAATTGGGGTTTCAGTCCCAGAGACTGTGCCCCCTTAGTCCCGTTACTTTGTCTCGTCTTCTTATCATCTGCCACACCTTGTCTTTGGGAGCTGACACTTCACATAAAACAACAGCAACTCTGACTCTGAAGTGGGTATAGACACTCTGGTGGCAATTTTTTAAGCCAGTGACTCTCCATCCAGGGATTCTCCATACCAGTTTTGGAGCTACCTGTGTGGCTCAGGAATAGCCAGTTTATGATGGGGCTATTAGGGACACATAGGCAGGTGTTTAAAGCTCCTTAGAAAGTGTTCACATGCAGTTGTGGTGCTGGTCCATCACCTGTGGACCCCAGAATCACACCAGGGTACAGAAGTGGCCAGAGGAAGACTCAGGCAGGAGCAGTTTCCTATGATCCTGGTTGCTGATGAAGTCACCATTTTCACTTTCCAAGAGCACTGTCAATATTTATCTAGAATTCTGGAAAATTCACGGAACTTTCAGTTTCCCACTTCTAGATTAAACAGCTAGTCATATCTGGCCATGATTCTTCTGAATCAGTTTTACAAATGTGGCTTTAAAAAAAAAATCTGGTAGCTCTGAGTGGATTTGGAAATTTGGGATCCATCTGAGCAGATGTATTACTCCCTTAGGTCTCCCCTGGGTCATTTCCACTTGAGTATAAGCAAGTGAATGGACAGAGGCAAGAGTAGAGCCTAATGTAGGCAATGATAGAGGGGCAAGACAGGGGACGGAGTGCAGGTGGGCATGGGGTTAGCGATGTCTAAGACAAGCCCTGGGGTGCCTGCTGTCAGCCCTGGCAATGAGGTGGTACTACTTGTACCAAAGCAGAAGCCAGTAGTCAGGAGAGGGATCTCAGCTTTCTTTGTCACATATCTGGCTGCCCTCACGGTCTTTCATTCCATTCCTGGGCACCGGTAAGCAGCTGTTTCCAGAGGCTTCCAGCTCCAGCCCTCGCTGCCTCCTCAGAAGCTTGCATGGTCTGTCACCTGTGGCTGCGGGTGTCTTTCCCCTCCCTTTCTCTGCTCCCTTTCCTTTGGAGTTGATGCTTCCTGACGTCTCTGTTCAGCAAGTTCCAAAATATTTTAATAGCTTCATCTAAACTCCTGTCATTCCCCAGTGAGAGGTTGTAATCCAGAGCAATGTCAGAATTGGAAGAAACAAAGGTGACAGCAGTTCTCGCTTCCTCTCTCTTCCCTTTTTTTGGGAAGGGTGGTACCAGGAATCGAACTCAGGACCTTGTACTTGCCAGGCAAGCACTATGCTACTGAATGATATCCCTGGTCCTATCTTCCCTCTCTTTTATTTTTCTAAAAATTTCATGTCCTCTAAAATGGTTTCTCTTTGAGACAAGATCTCACTAGGTAGTTGAGTCTGGTCTTGAACTCATTCCTGCCTCAGCTTTCCAAGGGTGCCAACTTGTCTGGAAGGCCTTCTGAAATCTCACTGTGATGCGCTAAATTATGGTGTAATGAAGACCTCGCTACTTTGTAATTTCAAAAAACTCCAAAATAACCAAAGACACCAACAGATAATCTGGAAGCTCTGGGCTGGAGCTTGTCATCTTCCTTGGTGTCTATGTAAAGCCATCCAAAGGAGCTGAGGAAAGTGAGATTGGTGGAGTGCCTGTGCTTGCGCAGGCTCAGAACCCCGGGGCAGGTGCGGGGGGACGCATATTGGAGGTGCAGGCACTGGTCCCTTCTTGCCCTCCCAAGTCCGCACCTGTGTTTTTCCAAGTCCTGGGTGATTTTAGTTAATGTGAGAAACATTAACTCACAGTCTGAAATCAATACCTGTGTCTGTCAACCTCCATGTGCTGCATTTTCTCTCTTGCCTGGAAAATGTAGCTCACATTTAGGACTGCTCTTGGCACCTCCCCACTCATGGAAGGCTCTTTTAGGGAAGAAAGCATCAAAATATGAACATTTTCTCCAGATTCCTTTGGTTGGCGTAAGCATGAGCATGACAATCTCACCAGTATTCAAAGACATCTACAGATTGCCACGTTAGTTTAAAATTATGTTTACAGCGTCATATTTTTCTATTTTTTTTTTGGTCTAAAATAGCAAGCAAACTAAACAAGGGAGAGGGATATGTACAATTTCTAAATCAGGGAAGATCAGCTTGTTTTTAAAACCTGGATAGAGAGGCTCTTAAAATTAGGAGGAGCAAGAGGAGAGCTTTACTTCTGGGAGGCAGCACGGTTTTATCTTCAAAGTTCCAGTGATCAAGATGAGCTTTCTTGCCCGGGATGCTCAGAGATGGCCTTGGAATCAGCCTAGAGGAGGAGGGCTTCTGATAGAACCCAGTAGAGCATCTCAGAGGCTGCCTCACCCTAGATGAAAGGTAGAGGGTGGTCCAGAGTAGAGTCTGCTGTGGACTTCTGAACAGACCCAGCTTTCCCTGGCTGGAGACCACATTCCTGCTTCAGCAGACCTTCTGCCCTTGACCTAGCAACACTCCTGCCCCACCTTCCACCCCTGCCCCCTGCACAGGCCCTCAGAAACTGCTCATTGGCCAACATCTCCCTCTCCTCCTCCATCCATTCTGCCCTTTAGAGCACTGACTGGGGCCCAGGACTCCCCTTCTGCATGGTTGAACCTTGTGGAGACCACAGTTGAAGGCAAGAAAGCTCTAGAGACAGAGGGGCTGAGCACGGGGACAGAGGGCTTCAGAGATCCCTCCTTCCCCACACCCAGGCCCTGCAACACCCTGGCATCCCATCCCATTCCCTGTTCCTTAAACCTGGAGATGGAGGACAAGTAGCCAAGACGACCCCAGTGTGGGTCCTACATTTTTCTTTGGGCCTTGAAGGTTCAGAATTGCTCTTTTTTCCTGCACCCTGTTGGCAAGAAGGTCACAGAAGAGACCGGGAAGGTTGGACCATCATCCCTGCCTTCAAAAGCCTTGTCAGGAGCTGAGGGGCTACACACCTGCTGCTTGGCCTCTGGGTCCTTGCCAGTGAGGGCTGGCAGTGCTGTTGGGACCAGATGGGTGGCCTTGCTCAAGTGTATCCTGTGAAGGGACTTAAAATCTCAACATCGGACTAGCAGTTTTGAAGAGGCCCTAGTTTTCTATAAGCTAGGAGGCTTCTCTGGGGTTCACAATCTTTCTTCTTCTTCTTCTTCTTCTTCTTCTTCTTCTTCTTCTTCTTCTTCTTCTTCTTCTTCTTCTTCTTCTTCTTCTTCTTCTTCTTCTTCTTCTTGTTTTTCATCCTCCTCCTCCTCCTTCTCCTCCTCCTTTTTTGGGGTTGGTGGTGAGGGTTGAACCCAGAGACTTTGCACTGAGCTACGCCCTGAACCCATTTTGTTGTTCATTTGTTTATTTTTCTTTTAAAGACAGGATATCTCTAAGCCAGGCTTGAGATCTTCCCTCCTCTGGTTCCCAAAGTGTTGGGATAATGGCTGAGTTCCCAAATCTCTTGTTGGTACCTCTGCAATGGCCACTCTGCTGCTACTTGGCAGAGCCCTGTTCCTCCCATGTGCTGGTCCCTCCAAAATGCAGCCCAGAAGGGAGAGTGAGAAGTGGCCTCACTCAAGCTAGAGGATAGTGAGGACAGTGACTCCTGGTCACAGCCCAACCCCTGGGGGATGGTGTGGTACTGACCACAGCCAGGGGAGCCACAGAACCACACATCCCATTGCTTTCTATAAGCAAAACTGTCCTTTCCAAAGCTTGCTTGGTTCCCCATTGCCTCTCGGAAGACACCTAAAGTCCTGATCCTGGGGCACTGGGTTCCTTATGGTCTGTCTCTACCTGTTCTAGACACAGAGCTCTCCTTACACTCTGTTCACTCATTCTGCTGAGCTCTCATCCTGATGGCTACCTGGGATTGCCACTCCCACCAGGTACTTCTGTGCTCCTGAAGCCTGGATTAACCACAGGTCTGCCTTATCTTCATTCTTAGAACAGGGGGCTTGGTTCCAGAACCACCCCATTCCTCAGGTACCAAAATACATAGATCTCAAGCTCTGGGTCTAGAATGTATGTTGTCTGCACAGAACCTATGCATCTCCTCCTGGACACTTTAAATCACCTTACACTACTCATAACAGCGGCGATGCAGTGAATTGTACTCTTCACGTATAAGTGGCAATTATAATGATATGTTTTATATAAACCTAACTTTCTTTCCCCAAGCATTTTTGATCCTTGGTTGGCTCATTCTGTAAGTGCAGATCCCATTTGAGAAGCAGGGGTGATTACACTACATTCAGTGCTACCTGTTGGTGTATAAAGAGCTTAGATTCTGCTTCCCAAGAACTGCCCCAGTGCAGTGACCCAGTGTAATCCTGTCCCTGTGTACTCGGGTGTAAAGGTCAAGAGGAGAACAAATGAGAAAGCTCCTCCCCCTGCTTCCTGGACCAGAGCAAGCATGAGGAGGATTCCCAGAGCTGTCATGCAGCAGGGCTTACAGTGGGCTTTGTGCTTCTGCAGCTGTGGGTTCTTGGGCCAGTTGGCTTCCACCTGGGAGGTGAAGGAGGAGAAGAAGGCAATGTGTGGGAAGCGGACATAGCGCACACCTGCTACATCAGCCCTGGTGGGGAGGCCAGGCTACCTACCATTTCCCCGAGCATCTCTGGTTACTGATGAGCTAGACATTCTTGAAATCTGCTGCTTTTATTTAGGCTGTCAGTGGCCTCTGGACACTTTACTGCTCATGGGAAATTCTATGTCAGGCTGGCCCCATAAGGCGCCATTGGAGAATTGTTTCCATTGACTTTTATTTATTTTAAATAAAGATGACAATGGTGGCTTCCTGTCCTGTTTTTCCCCAGAAAGCCAGTAGGTGGTAGATGGAAGGACATATCAAGACTGCAACCCATACCCTGCGTGCATAGTTGGGAGACAGAAACATGTCCCTTTCCCATTTTTTTGTACTGCTGGGAATGATTCCAGGGCCTTCACACAGAGTATACCCCCAGCTATTTTATTTTGAAGCAAGGTCCTTTACGTTGTCCAGGCTGGGCTTCAGCTAGTGATCCTCCTACCTCATCCTACCAAAGTACTGGGGTTAAGCATGTGCAGCACCACAAAGGTTTCCTTTTGTAAACCATAGCATTTCCACCTATAAAGTGAGGGTCATGCCAAAGCCCTGGGTATCAGAGGCACTGGAGGAAAGAAGCCATTGTAATACCTGTGGCATTATTTTAACGTGAAGGCAGAGCCAAGAAAGATGACTGAATTAGCTATTCACTTTGTGCATAATTTACAGTAGGCCCACGGTCACTGCATCACTTCACTATTTCTTCATTGAAGCTTTCAGTGAAAACACATTTTAAAATATCTTCTTCAACAAGAAAGTATTTTTCAGTTTTAAAATGAGAAAGTGAAAAAGGACCATATAGTAAAAAAGGATCCTCTGCCTCTGTGAAGGAGTCAAAGATTGCCGCCCCTGATGTGTAACCCTCACCACGCTGGACTTCTTGGGAGAGGGCTGAGGAGGAAGGCACAGACAGGGAATAATTGTTTATCTTTTGTATATCATCTCAGTGGAAATCATGGCATTGCTTTCATGATATCCTCACCCATGTGAAAGTAATAGTTTCTGAACTCAAAGAAAAAAGCAGATCTTTTCCTGAAATGTGACCAAGGTAGGCTGAAAAACCCATCGTTAGAGATAACAGTGCTTCGCTGGATTGTAACCTCCACCTCTCCTCTTTCATTCTCCTTCAAAACTAAAAATTTAACCCTATTACAGTTTCACTGATCCTCTTCAAGAACACATCACGGTCGATTGAAGCCCGTGGATATTAACTGAAGAGAGCGGATCTCAACAAGATCCAGAACAGGATGGAAGAAGGGTCGGAAAAGCTCAAGGGCAGAATCTCCTGACTGATTTTAAATCTTGGATCTCTCACAGCAGCTGCTCACATAAGCTTGGCTTTCGGTTGGCCATCCACAAGAGTAGCTGCAGGACCTTTGCTCACAGTGAGAACCAACTGGCTGAATGAATAGGATGCTATTTCTGAAAACATGGGACAGTTTCTACTCAGTATTTGATATTAACTGGGTCTCATTTGGTTGGCTGAGGAGCTTCAGAGGTCAGAGTTCTGACCACTGAAGAGGACCCAGTCTAGTTCCTTCTGAACCCTCCTCACCCCTATACACAAACACTCAGATTGCATATGTGGCCTGCAGATCAGGCATCACAGCTGGCAATTGAATTGAGCCTTCACAGAGTATAGAGAGTTTTGGATGACAATTTGGTGGAATGTAACAAAAGCTTATAAAAAGGCCTACAAATGGGAAGAGTTACATTTATAGTACTTCATACTGAAATAGTATCTTGATATGGTTAGTACAAAGGCATAGTGTGTACAAAGGCTATTAGTGGCATTATTTAGAAGTGGAAATCCCTCAATTGTCCAAAATCAAGGATATAATTTGTGTGCAGTAGTGCTAGTGGGAGATCTCTTCTGTGCAGGCTTTTCGACACTATTATTTATTCACAGTCCTGATCACTTGCTATGTGTCAGGGAATGTTTCTCAGTACCAAGGGCCCCATTATCCATTCACCTTCTGAAAGCCTGCCCATGAGTACATGAGGCTCTGGGGGACGTCTGAACCATAACAGGCATGCTGTAAAATTGGTGATTGAAAACTGGTGCTTCAGGGATGAAGTATACAGGATTAATGAAATTATCTGGGTTATTTGTTCAACACATCATTAAATAGACATTCAAATGAGGGTTTCCAATTCTGTTGTTTTTTTTTTTTTTTTTCTAAAACATATGGTCACTTTCCTAGATTGGGAGGGAATCATGCCATGTGGGACCCAGAGCCATCTTTGATGATGTGGATACTTGTGAAGTAGCTAAGTTTCCATGCTGAAATGTATCACTTTCACCTTTAAAATCTCACCAGCATCACTGGAAGTATCATATTTGCTTCCCATAGTGACATACTTCCTTGTTGTTTAAAAATTGATGAAGTCACTAACTTGTTTATTAAAATATCTCATATATTCTTAGAGTCTGAAGACAAGACAAATAACTTATGAGTGTTTATCTCTTCCTGAATCTCTGTTTTGTAGCTGGAAATCTTGGTACAGGAAAAGTTAAATAACTCATCTAAGCAAGCTTGATTTTTGTCAAAGCTCATTCTGAAGAGCTGTAGAACTCAAAGTTCCTTCCCTGTCTCAAGCTTCTTGAAGGAAACACGGTTGTGGATAATGCCCTGAGGACTCTGAAGATTTTTAAAGCAACCTTGGAGGATAATACTAATACTGAAATGTCAGAAACCTGAAACCTGAACTCTGCTCCAATTTTTATATGGCTGAGAGAAGCCAATCACCCACCTTGTCCCATTTGGAATGTAAATTTATTCATCTCTTTGCCTTAGTCAAATATTTCACCCAAGTGACATCCAGAATAGATGTTTTTACCAGTGCGAGTGACTCAGAGAAGGAAAAGCTCTTTCCCATGTCACAACTCTCTGGAGACTTCCATATGTGGGCATTGTATTCCTCGATGAACTTACATAAATAACTACAATTTGACTACATGGAAAATAGTCTGTTTTCATCTTCAAAGAACACTGTGTGGAGCAAATTCAATGGTTTCCAGTAGTTCTATTGGAATCAGAGCACATTAGGCATTATAGAAATATTCAAAGTCCCTATAGAATTTCCATAGGGTGAACCCAAAAAATGTTCTAGGAAATTTGCAAGAAACATGGAAAGGATGGATGCCATGTCTCTTGGTCCTCCTTCATAGGGGTTCAGGTTCAGCCCAGAAGTGGCTGCCACAGACCAGGCCCACCAGTGAGGAAATAGCTTGGGAACATGATTTAGTATTTTGGTGGCATTTTCAAAGGTACTTCAACTGACAAGTCCAGGTCAATGACTTGGGCATCTAATTCAAGAAGCTCCTACCTTACCCTTTGGATTCTTTTGCAATGCTACACAAACAAGTTACCTTTGCTTGCACCACTGCTCCAGAAGTCAGGACCTCAGACCCCAGCAAGGCCTTCTTATGTGATTTACACACAGGGCCTGTTTTCTTTCTCTCTTTATTCAAGGCTTCTCCCCACCCCCGTCCTGCTGTGCTGTCTCAGCTTCTCTCTTAGGTGCTGAGGGCTTCCAGGGCCTCTTCAATGTTTGTCCTTGCTTGGCTACCTCCATAAGATTCCTCCTGTGTTTCTCATGTGACTGAGAATTTGATAACTTATTTTACTCAATCTTGGAATCCTATAAAGGACAGAGAGGTGGGAGCTGTTGTGTGGTTAAATAGGTGCAGATCACTCACGTAGGTCACACATGTCTAGGATGGCATGGGAAAAAGCAGAGGGGGAACCCAGGGCTTGTGACTCTGATTTCATTCTGTGTGCTGCAAGGGGCGCCTTACTCCAACACTAGCCATACATCATCTGGAGATTTAAGAGGAAAAGAAGAGCTGAATCCATGCATGGAGGAAGTGATAAGCTGGGATGATTCTTGCATGCTGCAAGGGTTCCAACAGTCACTGAAGGTTGTCACTTTCCCAAGGATGCCTATGGTCCATTCTCAGTTCTAGTGGCCTCCTGATATTTATTCTGCAATAAAAGGGCAATCTACCTCATGCCAGTCAGGGGTCATGGGAAAATGTTCAGTAGAGTTTAATGATTGCTCAAAACTGTTAACTTGTTAACTTAGTGAAAATATTGGGTTTCTTTGCACATAGCTGGGGGATTTTGATTGAATTCCCCTATTCCAAACTATCTCTGCCTGACTTTAGAACCATAATGGCATCCTTTCTAGTGTTAAAATAAAATCCAGGTTTAGAAACCCTCTGGGAGGGCTGTTGCGGATAAACTTAGTATCATTTGGATGATTATTTATGACTGAGGATCTTGTGATGAAATGCACTGTGTCATCTGGGGATCCTACATAATAGCCATTATCTGCCCAGCATCCCACATAATGGGACAGTGAGTCTCACTAAGGATTCAGCATTGCTTATTTAAAGTAAATGACGCTTATGTGTACAGCAGGAACAGAGATGAAGATGGCCAACTCCACAGCGTGGGCCAATGACTACTTCTTTGAAAATACAAACCCAGGGAGAGAAAGACACTTTAGTACTTGCTGTCTCTGCCTGTCCCTCCTTCTCTGTTTCCCTCCTCGATATGTATAAGCTATCATTTTGTGGACTTGTAAATATCACTTCACTTCTTTTGAACTACTAAATCAACTCATATTTTGTATTGAACACTGTAGTACATGGACCATGCTGTCAAGGTGGGTTCCACAGAAAGCTGATTTTCTGTTAGTGTTGTAGATTCCCTGTCCCTAAAGGCCTTCTGTTTATGCTGGTTCAGAACCAGATTTTAGTCCATCACTTCCCTAATAAAGGCTTTAGTTTTACTATATGGGCAGAGAAAACGTTTGATATGTGTATGCACACTATACATTTGACTGTGAATATATTTGATGATTACAAAATGAATATAAAGCAACACTTTTTATATATTCTGTTTGCTAGGGGCAATAATGTTTGCATATATTTCTAAGACAATGTTGTTTTTGCACAGGAGATAGGAGTCTTGTCTACTCTCTGTCCCAGAAGACAAAGTGAAACGGTCCCATCCTCTTCAGGCACCGGATCAAAGAGACGACTTGTTAATGATCTCATGGACCATGCCAGTGTGGAGCTCTCCACTTTCTTCCTGGTGAGCAGGCATTCCGGATGCTCTACCAGCATGGCCAATACTCTCTGGAGACAGGTGGGATCCTTCTTTGGGTTAGACCCCCTCATCCACCCTAATAACTGCAAAACCTCACTCTCTGTCCAAGACTCATTCACATTGGTCTACATCCTTGGGTGCTTCCCACTGACACCACCCCTTATTCATGTTGTGTTCCCTAACTTCAACTCTAGTGTTGCTCCTTCTTGCCTAATACTATGCTTGGGTTGTACATTATTGTTGTTCTAATAATCGTACTTTTACACTGTCTGAGGTCTCTGAGGGCTGGAACCAGGACCTTCTGTCCCATTTTCCTCTCTGCACTCTACTCATACCAAGTGCTTATGGTTTAAGTTAAGAATGTCCCCCAGAAGATATGTTTAGAGTTTGGGCTTTTGGGAGGTGATTGGATTACAAAGTGCCTTATTCCACTGATGAGTTTGTAGCAGAATGTAGAGCCTAGAGAAAATGTGTGCCTGGGGTTGCAGCCTAGTCGGGCACACCTCTTGCCATGGCTCCTCTTCTCTAGCACTCTTTCCTGGACGCAATGACCTAAGTAGCTTTCCTCTGCTGCACTCCCATTATGCCATCTCTGCCTTGGATCCAACCAGGTAGAGGCCAGAACAGTAAGCCAAATAAACATCTCTTTAAGTAGTGGGTGTTGGGTGCTGTGTCTCAGCCAGGAGAAAATGACTAAGACTGTACTCACCAGAGTTTTGTTGACTGACTAATCCAGGGAGGAATGATGATACAGGACATAGCTATTAAATGCCAATGTGTAGAAATATGAAGCTGGTCAAGAGATGTTTTAAATGAATGAACATATTATATAACTGCAATTATTCCTCATTTGACTGTGTGAAAGTTTGCAACATAAGCCCTCTATTCAATTTTCTTAATAAAGTTTTTCTCAAGGGTACACCATTCTTATTTGCTGATACTGTCTTTTATTTAAAGAATAATAAATAATGCCATCAATTTTAAAAAGAATTGGAAAGCTTCTGGAGGATTAAGTGTAATTCCCAAAGTCTAAGCTGGTTATTGCTACAACGAGAATCACAAAGGAGTCTTCATTTGTGTCCATAATCTTTTCAACTTAATGTGAGCTTGCATATCTTATTTGTTGGACTCAAAGCCTCTTCTTTCCTGCCAGGGCTTGGTTCCTGGTGAGATCTGCCCACAGAGTGGAAGATGGCTATGGTCTCACCTTTCATTGCAACTTTGCACAGCTCTTAGTGAGCACACGCTTGGAAGCCTTGCTTGTGGGAAGAAGGCTGCAGGAAGTGGTGGCATGTCTCAGAGCTCTCCTGAAAGCAGATGTGAGCAAAACCTAAGCTAGGAATGCTCAAGCTGTGCATCAGAATCCCTGGAGAGCAGATGCAGATGGCTAGTCCCAGAGCTTCTGAATCCTTGTGTCTAGGATGGGCTTAAGAATTTGCAGTGAAGTCCTTAAGCAGGACTTCACTGATGCTATTCCTGCTGAGTCGGGGCCATGCTTTGGAAAGTGTGGATTCAAAGTGACTTTTGTTAGCTCTGATGCTTCTTTCTGCCCACAGACACACTCGTGACCAGTAAAATAAAATAGGAAATGCAGACTTTGAGCCCATCAAACAACTTTGAAGTGCTATAAGAACAGGGGTCACTTAATTCAGACTCCTTCCAATGTAGAAATCTATTTTATGAAAACACATAAAATAACAGTTTCTTTATTTGCCTTCCTCTCTGTGTTGTTTTTCTTCATATGCTATACTGTCAGACGCTTGCTCATAGAAATTCACAAGGATGAATATGCATTTAGGAAATTCACTGGTGCGTCTTCAAGTGATAGCTAAAGAGCAATAGATCCAGCTGTTCCTTGTCACTGTGAAACTGAGCCCCTTGAGAATAAGAGTTATGTCTTACTAGCACCATGCTGTGGTTTGAATGTATCCCCCAAAATTTATGTGTTGTAAGTTTAATTCCCAAAGCAATAGTGTTGAAAGATAGTGTCCCCTATGGGATGGACTGATCACAACATCTCTGTCCTTATGAATAGGTTAGTGTGATTATTGCAAGAGGGGTTAGTTGTTATGAGAGTGAGCTGTTTTGCCCCTTACTTGCTGTTATTCTGGGCTCACTTGTCCTTCTGCCTTCCATCATATGGTGAAGAAAGATCATGATGCTGGCACCATGCTGTTGGGCTTCCTGATCTCCTGAGCTGTGAGTCACATAAATTTCTATTCCTCAATGTCATGGTTTGTGTCTAGGTGCTCTCCCAAAGCCTCATGCAGTCATAGGGTAGCTTGTAGAGTTTGTGATGAATTCATGATCCAGTGCTGGGATTGTGCGTGTGAGTGATACACATGGGGTGTATAACATGAATACAACATAAAGAAGGGAGAGAGGCTTGCTAGTGCAGCAGCTCCTATCCCTCACTTTTGTCTTTGCTGTTTTCTGTTGCTATGAACAGCTGCCCTCTGCCAAGTGCCACTCTGCTTTGGAGCCAGCCAAGTATGGACTGAAACCACCATTACCTGTGAGCTAAATAAATCCTCCTTCCTTAGCTTTGGATATTGAGTATTTTGTCCCAGCAAAGAGGAAAAAGTAACGAAGACAATCAAAATTTACTTATTCTCAGGTATTTTCTTATATAAGCAGAAAGCGAACTAAGACGCAATATATTTCACATGTAAGAGGGCCCTACAACTCAGAAGCATATCCTAGCTAATGTGTCAGGTATTCCAACTATAAGAAGTACACAAGACTTTCATGAAGCTAGGGTAAATCTGATCTGTGAGTGGTGAGCCCTGTATCCTTGTGGGTTAGTCATTTGATCACTGTGTTCTCCAACAGTTCTGATAACGTAAGAGACTAGGACACAATTGTGGTCAAACATGATCCACTTGTTTCATAGAGAAAGGGTGGTTTCTCCAGTTTTGAAACAAAGGTTCGGCCTTACTTTGTTGAGAATGTCATCACCCACGTAGGGAGATTAGAAGTGAGTCTCAATTTTGGCAGAGACTTAAAACACCTTCATTTCAGCCCTATTTCAGCTTTCTGAGTGTCTTTATGTCTCCTAGTGATGCAACATGCAAATGTATGCAGAAGGAAAGGGCAGTCCACATCATCTTTGTGTCTTTGAGTACAAAACCTATGTCTTATATCAAGTCAAAACATGAAACTTCAGAGACTTTGCTGCCAGGTTCCAGTTCTATCCCTTTGGACCAGCAAGACAAATCTAACTTCCCCATCTTCAAATACCAAGATGCCTAAAACCAATTAAAATATGTTACAGTTTCCCCATTCTCGAATGTCCTCCTGGGGTAGTACCCTACTTCTTCTGTGTGCTCCCTAGAGCACCTCGTTTGCACTCACCCATCTTCCTAACTTCTGCCTTTAGCACATAACTGAGCTGAGTCGCATCCCCTCCAGAATAAAATCAGAAACTAGTGAAGAAATAAACTCTCCCTCAAAACACTCTATATTAACTAGAGATTGCGTGGTAACACTTTATTTACTTCAGTGTAGCAAGCTAATTCAAATGTCCAATAGTTCTTTAACCCAGTATGACTGGAAGAATTGACATGTGTTTACTATTTGAGGTTGGGTCCTGCAAGAACACACTGTAGCTTCAGCACCTTAGATAGGGGAGTAGGAATAATGTATGAGGGATGGGAGCATTACAGATTACTATCCTGTTTCTTCCAGCATTTTCTTTCATAGCCTTTTCACTATTTCCTCCTGACACTATTTCTAGGATGTAATCTTACTATGCAGCCTGTCTATTGCTTCTGGTACAGAGGTATTGATCTCAACTCCCAAGGGTAACCACTTTCCTTGTGGAGGGCAGAGGTTCTCAAAGACTGCCTTAGAAATTACACCATCTATTTTCAGAAGAACACAGACTATCATTTAGTTAATTCAGCTTTAACTTACAGCACGTGTCTAACCTATATGTCATCTGAAAGGAAATGTAAATTGCTAGTCAACAGCATCTAGTTCTTCAATGCCCTCAGACCTATGTGGGTGTAATTGTGAGTCGAAAGTTGCTCTTAACCATGGGCTGTGCAGTTGACTCCTCTTCTTTGTGTCTACTTTAACAAGTCAGCAAACAGAAGTCAAGTAATATGGAGTTGCAGCTCTTTTATTAAGCATTATCTACACCCACGCAAAAAAGTCAAAAGATCCTAATTAATTTATTTAAAAAATATAGCAATGACTCAAGACCATGACAAATACGCTTTCTACCAGGAATCTTTTGAATGTTGGGAAAAATAACTTGTTCTGCCTCACTCTATTCTTATTTTGTGTGTGTGCTGGAAATTGACGTCAGATCCTTGCTCTAACCAGGCAGGTATTTGTGGCACTGACTATTTCCACATCCCTCTTCATCTTGCTCTTGGTTCACATTAGCTATATTTCCTTGATGATGGTGAATGACTCCATGGTGCCTACACTGCCAATTTCTCTTCTGGC
Organism: Myocastor coypus; assembly: GCA_004027025.1. Lineage (NCBI taxonomy): Eukaryota > Metazoa > Chordata > Mammalia > Rodentia > Myocastoridae > Myocastor > Myocastor coypus. The sequence goes on along the minus strand of PVJA010007203.1, from coordinate 15,659 downwards.
CACATAGCAAACACAAATTTCCAGCTACTCTTGCAGTTAGATGTGACTACAGAAGATAGATGGAAATGACATCCATCATTTTCAAGTTTGGCTTCTTACATAATCACTACTTCCCCTCTTTCCTCCTGATAACTGAATATTATCATTCAGAAGATCTTGGAGGCCAGGTAGAAAGAAGACAGAGCATCAGTCTGGGTGCCAGTGTAGCATCTCGCAATTCAATTTGTGAGAATCATAAAAAATTTTCCACTTTTCTAAATTGTTTAGATTTAGGAAGTTTTCATTCCAATAACTATCTAACAACAATGAGTCCCTTAATCAGTGGGGAATATGTTTTTAAGAGCCTACTAGATGTCATGAGGAGCACAAAATTCCATGTTTGCTGCTATGGTAATATCTAGAATAGGCTGTAAAGGATTCATGTGTTCAGAAGAGGGGCTTTGGAAGATGAGTGGATCATGGCGTTGGTATACTCTTCACGCATTAACTGACTGATAAATCCAGAGCTAACTGCATTGTTAGCAGGTAAATCAGAAGAGGTGGGCCTCTGGGGGTGTGATATTCCCTGGTTCCTTTCTTCTGTCTCTATGTCCTGGCTGCAGTGAGATGAGCAGGCTCTATCTGCTAGCACCCTCTGCCCTGTCATTTCTGCTTTATAGCCAGCTGACCATGGGTGTACACTGAATCTCTCCTTTAAATTGTAGGGGTTGGGTATTGTATCCCAGCAATGGGAAAGTAACTAAAACATAACCATGGTTTATACCTACGCATGCACTCCTGGGGTAATATTTAACTTATAAATTAAGCACAATAAAAGGTCAACAATAATAGAATAATCATAACAATATAATATAATATAATAATGTCATGTTTATGTGATCTGTTTTTCTCCAGAATCAAAGCAAATGCTAATAATTTTAGACTGAGATTGACTGTAGATAACTGGAAACACAGAAGAATAAACTGCCACGAACTAGAGACCACAGCAACACAGGACACATGGCCTCATCGAGGACTGACCTCACTGCCACAGCATAGCAAACAAACAAAAATATTGACTATTTATAGTGCTGCACTCTACTGAGAGCTTTGCATTGCCACACTGATCCTCACAGCATCTCTGGAGTAGATGTTTGTATTGTTATCTTTATTTCATAGATTGGGAAACCAAGGCAAAAGTTGATTAAGGTTATATAATTGATATAATGGATTGTAACAGTTCCCAATTGCTACTGGCTTTGTAAGAAGGTTCTAGGACTCCACTCATTGCTGTATAACCAGGAGTGTGCCTCACTGTGCCAAAATGGCATCTCTTGCCCACCGACCAGTGGCAGTGGTGTGACTTGTAACTTGTATCAGTCAGTGGAATGGATGACTTATGCCACATTTGGCAGGGGTGCTCCAGATCAGACTGGATTCTTGCATGAAGCAGACACAGGCAGCAGGACCTTAGGTGGGCAGCAAAGATATATAGTTTGAAGGATTAAAAAACATTTATTTTACAAGCCCTTGAGATATTGGAGTTGTTGGTACTGCAACCTAATCTAGCAACACATTGACACACTCATATATTGACACAAATAAAGACAGTGAAACACCAGACCCTGCATTTTGAATCACAAAGCAATACCACCTGCTGTGCACATTTTTCATTGGCATGTGAATTTTTGAGGGGTGATATGATGGAAATTTAAAGCAGCATTAAAAACATAATTTCTTATCATTAGGAAAATGCAGACACTTATAAGTTTAAAGAGGAAACTATCCCAGCACCAAGATTTAAACTTCATCCTTGGGTTTTTTTTTTCACATTGTAAAAATACATTCATGTTGTTTCATATAACTGCTGCTAGCAAGGACTGAGGCACTTGCAGATCCCTTTCCTTAGGATTTCAAACTGGAAGCCCCATTTCGTGGCTGCAAAATAGATTGGTTGTTATTGGATGTTAGTCCAAGTCTATCCACTAAAAGAACTGCCTGGTTCTAAGTGAAGTCACAGAGAGATATGAAATGTGAAACAGAAGGTGGTAAGGGGCTTAACGTGACTTGAATACCTCTTTAAGACATGGGATGGACACCCATTTGTTTAAAATTTAGGATAACCTCATGTGATGCAACTAGGCAAGCAGCTTGGTGGTCTTTGCTTTCTAGAATGGCCATTTGAGCCTTTGGCCATGAAAATATGAATACTCCAAATTATTTTCTGAGGTTTGGTTTAGGTAACTGTCCAACTCTATATAAACAAACACTCACTACTGATTAGATCTATTGCTAGATTAAAGCTATAGCACAGGAATGGTACTATTTTTAAAAGATGATACTGTCCTTTACTTGAAGCAAATAATTTTGCTATTAATTACTGCCATTAACATGATGTCAAGTATATGTATATTCTACAGCATAGTCCGAAGAAATTTAGAATAGCATTGAAGTGTTAACTGTAATTATGATGCTCTCTTCTCTGAATAGACTGGGTCTTAATTATTTCTAGACATGATAATTTGTAATTATTTAAAATAAATTTTTATCCCAAGTGACTGCATGCTATTTTTTCTCTATCTCTAAACACTTTAATTGCAACTAAAAAGAAGCCCTTAATTCAACAAAAGTGTTTTGATAATTTTTCAATTTAACTACCAATTTTGCTTTTATTGCTCCTACCAAATTTAATAATCTCATAAAACTCTGGAGTGAATCAATTATTTTTTGGTACTTAAGTGGCAATTATTACAAAGAAACAATTGATGGCACTTCAATAAACTATAAATCCAAATTCTTTAAATTCAAACATCTCAATTTCATCAAGCTTGAAGTTTTAGTAGAATGAGCTTTTTAAATGTAGTCTGAAGAGCATCACCACTTCAGAAATGATAAAAAGTAACCAAACTGCCCTTGCCCAAGCTTCCCTCCTTCTTCTTACTATCACTGGCCCATTTTTTTTCAAATTTATACATTATTTCCATATCACTTGATTAATAAAGAACTAGCAAAAATGAAAGAGTGCTACTACACCTGCCTGCTTTCAGTAAAGAATTTATTTTGTTTCCCTGAAGATTTATGTGAACATTGTACCTTTGATGGCAGAAACATTTTTTACCTGTGAAAATAATTGAATTGGTATAAGATTTCTTAAGGATACAGTCATTAACTTTTAATCTCCAGTGATTTTTTATGTTGCAAGTTACACACGCATTTTCATAGTTTAAAAAAATTCTATAAAGTGGAGAAACTTTGTCAGGATGAAGAGGGTTATGAGAGTGAATTAAAATATTTCCCTACTTTGAAGGAGACAGTCTATGTTTGTCCTATATACTAAATAAAGACTTGTGTGTCTCATAAACAAATTTACTATTTACTGTTATTATTTCAGAAATACCGAGATGAGGCAAATATACCTGGTATATACATACCAGATATTGCACTCAGGACCTTGTGCTTACCAGGTAGGTGCTTATGCAGGTGAGCTACTTTTTTGGTCCTAAAAGAAGTTTTTAAAGTTAATTAATTATCTGGTGCAGAGACTTTCTATGTAGCTTAGACTCATAGTGATCCTCCTGTCTTAGCTTCCCCAATGCTGGGATCACAGGCATGCACCACTATGCCCAGTTTCAGTGGCTGGCACAGTGTACCTGGGGTGCTGGGGCTCACATAGCATATGGGATCAGGGATTGAACTAGGGTTCTTGCTCTTGCCAGGCAGGTGCTTATACTGCCGTGCTATTGTCCCAGCCCCCAAAATAATTTTAAAAAGTTGCAGGATGGAAGCAAACATACAGAGGTGAATTTTACATATTTGCTATCTTTAACATGTTTATTTGAAATAGGTAACCTGAATTATTATAGAGTATGCTTTTCATGGCATAGCAACATGATAAAATTTCATTTATTAATAAGACTCGTAGGAAGAAAGCCATAGTTTGGTAAATTGAGAGTGTCTAGGAACATGGAATCTACCAGATCTGAAGATTTTTGATTGAACTATTTTCTTAGTTTACTTACACTAACATGGAAATACCGGATAGACTGAACAATTTTTTTGTATTTAATTTATTTACATTCCTCTCCTTTTTAAATTTCATGCTAAACATTCAGCTTTAGAATTTACATATGCATTGCTTTATTTATCTAAGCCTCTATTCTACATGATTTTATCTTCATGGCAAATCTTTACTTCTGTTGATAATATCAGATGGAACCAAACCAAGTTACAGGTGCTTGTTCAAGTCCTAGCAATAATATATGCATCATTTCTTTTATTTTAGATAACAACTCTTTGGTAGATTAAATCATGGATGAATTTGTTGACAACTACCAGGAAACAAAGTTCAAGAAATAGCATTCTATCTCATTCTTTTCTCCAGGTTTGAGATAAATTGGTCTGTGTTCCCTAGCTACTGATCATAGAAAATACTCAAAGGTATAAATGCAGTGCTGTAACTATATCCTGAATATTCTGCACATGCTATCTTTAGAAAAAATGAAAAGTTCCCCGTAGTTGGAAAACACAGCAAAGGAAACTAGGATATTTTGTTTATCCTTACCAATAACAATCCAGAATCAAGTCAGTATCTCCGGTACAAGCACCTCCTCAAAAAAGAGAAATAGCCAGAGATATTTTAGAAGCTTTATCAATACATCCTAACTGTTGCCAAGCCTTGACTGCAGTTTAGTTACCCCTTGTAACACCTGGGTGCCATTCTGAAATGTTTTCTACTCAAGAGGTGATGGCCTCTGTCCTTGATTTTCCATCAAGATCAGTGGAAGCTACTTTCAAAGATGGAAAAAAGTTGAGAACCCTGCCCAGCCTTTTAAAGGCAAAAGTAGAAGGACTCCGTGGACTCACCTGTTCTTCCCTGTATCAATGTTCAAATTAACCAGTCCTCCCTTTGTGCACAGCTCCTTTCTCATTTGTATTAACTGAAACAGCTCCTCTCGGTTGACCATGAAACCTTGGAAATGCAGCCACCTGGCTCGTGCGCTGAGGTGATGATCTGATCCCTGGCTCTCATCTCTTTTACATACCCTCTTCTTTCTCTGAAGCTCACCAACCTTGCTAAAAGGCCTTCCAAGTCATGACTAACAGTAAACTGTTTCTCTGCCCTCTTGGATCAAAGGCCCCCTGAAACAGGACTTGGTTGGCAGATGTGTCACTGAACAGAGTGCTGCCAAAGCACCTTTCTGTATTTACACATAACAGAAAGTTAGAGAGAGGAAGGCCAGTCTGGTTAGGATTGAGAGTCCTAATCCTGTGTGTGTGTGCACATGTGCACATGTGTACATGTGTGTGTTGTTTTTCCACGGTCTCAGTAGTTACTCTAATGCACCACCATGCATGAAATGGATGAGTAGAAGTTCTTGAGCATCACGTAATTCCACGAATAATCTGATATCTGGATTCAGCGTGGGCAAGGAATATTTGTGTTCTAGTAAGCGAGGAATTCCCTACCACCTTGGGAATCCTTAGTTTTTTGCTTGCTGGGGCTGCAGACCTGGAATCACAGGTGCCTTCCGCTAGCCATGGTGCTGAACCCGGAGCTACCTCGGCGGTCCTAGGGAAACTTGGGCCAACGCACAGGGCAAGCCGGCCATGTCTAGGCGCCCTCTCGTGGGTCACCAACTGGGAGTTGAAGATAGCTGATACCCTAGGACTTTCCAAGAAGACATGCAATTGAATTATTTCTTTGCCTAGAGCCAGGAAAGTTTTGTCCAGCATTGTTTTTTCCCCTGTAAGGAGCTGCTGTCTCCCCTCCCACCTGGGTCGCCATGGAGACGGGAGCTCTTTCTCCAGGCAAAATGGGCGAAGCTTAGTTAGCTCAGCTCTGGCTATATAGCAAGTCGCCTTCCGTTTCTAAGCGGTTATTGGGCATCCCCTTCTCCGACTTGCGACAAAGAGAAGGCAGGCAGGGCACCGTGCTGGCAGGGATGATGAACTGTGCGCTGTCCAGGACGCTCGGTTTAGAGCCACTTTAAATATAAACCGAATAAACTTCCAAACGTACCCCTCTCTTCCATTTTTGGTGATAGAGGCGAGATTCTTTGGAAAATTCTGGTATTTTGCTTCTTCCCTAGCTGCATACCATGTCTGCAGGTACTTCTGTTAAGATACGTTCCTTCCTATGAGTCTATATTGAGCATACTACACAAGATATACCTGTGGATTCACACTTGGGATTTTACTGGGTTTGGGGAATACTAACGCTGTTTCAGCTAAATAGCTGATCTACATTTAATGTCTTGGTGCAAACGAAAATATGCCCAGGGAGAATCTAAGTCACTAGGTTCTCTCAACATTCCCAAGCCATAAACATCCCATTTTATCAGAAGGGTGCTTTTTCCCCTTAGTTTCAAAATAATTTAGTTGACTCCTAGGGAGGGCTTCCTCTGCTCTTGGCCATGGCACCGCGCCACAATCCTGGTGGAGAGCAGTTAGCAGGACTTTCCCCGTTTCCTATCTTAGTTTTCACTTTTCCTGTCTCCCTTTCTTCTCTTACCTCCTCGCCTCTTTACGTAAAGGCAGAACAGGCTACAGCTTTCTCCAAAACAATGGACTTTTCTCAATTGTCAGTGACTACACCGCAAGCCACCTCTGTCAGTCCGGCAGCGCGCTTCTTCTTTGCCAGTGGAGGCTGAGGGTTGCCCGGAGCCCAAGGCGTGCAGACCCCTCCTCCTACTCAGGGCCCCAAACCCTTGTGAGTTTTCAGTTGCTAATGAAAACCGAACGAAACAGATTTCCCTCCTGTTATGTAACCGGCGTCTCCCTCGCCTTTAGGTGGACGTGGACATAGTGCTTCCCATCAGAGCGGAGTCGCCTACGGGGACCACGGGGCTGGGAAGGGGAGCCGGGGACCCGAGGGCACCCTGCGACTCCCCCCAGACGGATGCCAGAGCCTTGCCGCCAGCAACTCCACGCGCACCTCTTACCTGGCTTCAGACAGGGTGGTCAATCATGGTCTCCTCTCTTGGACTGGAGCAAGATTTAATAATGCACGGCACGGTGGATGGCGAAGGAAGGAGACGGAAAAAAAAAAAAAAAAAAAAAAAGTGAGAGAAGGAAAAGAAAAGCTGGAAGCAGATGGTCACATTTCACAGCGGCCCCGGGAGGCTATTAGGAGACTCCATTCTCCCTTCGGTCCATGCATCTCCGGCCCCAGCTCGAAGGTTCCCACGGATGCCAACCCTCCGCCCGCCCAACCGCTCCAGCCAGGTGCAAATGGCTCTGGACTGGCTCCCTTCGACCGAGAGCGGAGCGGAGGTCTGGGCGCCCGGGCCACAGGGGGCGCGGAGTGGCGCGCGTTCTGGCAGCGAAGGGGGAGGAGGCTGGGTAGCAGGAAGAGGAAAAGGAGACTGGCAGAGAAAAAAAAAAAAAATCCTTGATTAGAAAAAAAGTGATGGACCACGCAGGGAAACGTCATGAAATCCGCAGATTCAATGAATGCTACTCAATTCCAGCCGACTGGCTGAGACGCACCAGAGGCGCACGAAGCAACGACTCAGGGATAAAAGCGAGCACAGCGCCGCACACTGGAGAGCGAGGACAGCGCAGCAAGGGCAGGAAGGCGGGACGTGGGGCGGGGCGGGGAGGGGCGGGAGGCCACAGCGGACTCCAGCCTCCGCTTCTCCTCGTCTCTTCCAAAGCAGCGGAAGGAACCCTCCAATGTAACGCCAAACCCGAGATTTGGCTGCTGAATGCTGGGAACCTTTGGGCTTTAGCTACCCAGAGCCCCATATTTCACCCCATGTCACTAAGTAAATTCTTCCGAGAGAAACACCTCTGGAGCAGCAAAGAGGTGGACTTCGGGGATCAGTTTTTATCCAGCGGTTGTAAGGACGCAGTCTGTAGGTGTCGCGGGGAGATCAGAGTAAAGAATATCTGGTCACTGTTTCCCTGGGCTGCAGTCTCGGAAGGAGAGGCACCCCGGGAAGCGACAGAGTCCACACGTCCATGAGGGGGCTCAGAGGGGAAGCTGGGTCAGAGCGAAGCCCCACTCCAGGCGCTTGCACCTGGCAGTGTGACCCGGTTTGTGGTGTGGTGCTGCTGCTCCATCACACCCACTCTGGTGGCTCTCTTTAGGAACACTGGAGACAAAGTATGAGGTTTTTACCAAGCATAATTCCAGTCGCCTGCAAAATTGATCAGAACAAACCTGGACAGCAGCCTACTCGTCCCTCAGAGTGCAACTTGCTCGGTCAATACTTTTTTTTTTTTTTTTCTTCCAGAACCAGGACTTGAACGCAGGCCGTTTCACTTGCCAGGCAAGCACTTATTCTACTAAGCTATATCCCCAGCCCCTTTGTTATTACTCCTAACTGTAGCTCATAGTGCTTGGTTCTGCAAGCCCTATTTTCCTTATAGTCACTGCGAACGATATTTATTTCTTTCCAAAGCCTTCCTGCAACTTCCTTCAGTCTATTCTCATACCGCTTTTTTTTTTTTTTTTTTTTTTTGAGCCATCTTTACCCTAAGGAGAAAGGCTCAATTATAAGAATGACAGATATGGTTGATTAATAATTTTGTAATGGCCCTCTCACTAGCCCATTATTCTATGTCACCTCATAAAGTGGTTTTCCTCCACAAGAATCTCTAGCTGACCCTATGTTTACACAGCACTCTTCAAAAACTGTTATTACAAAAGCTTTTTAAATTCCACATTCCAATATTATATAACATGGAGATTTTGTCCAAGATACTGTCTGCTTTTTAAAAATGACGTTAGTACAGAGAGGTTTTTCCCAATTTGTAGAATCAGTTACAGATAAGTTGCCCCCACATACAACCTTTGAATTTGTATTTGTTACTGATTTCCTCCTGGGGTTGTAATCGTACTCTTACATCTCAGTCACTCAGCCCATATACAGAAGATATTAATATTGCAATGTGTGATTTTCATTCTGCAGAGGGTCTTCTGCATCAGAGATAGAGGTAAACAAAGAATAACTGGCTGCACTCCACAGTCTCCAGGTCAGGGCTGGGGAGCTTATGTCAAATGTGTTGTTTTTCTTTTAAAAGAAAAGGTGTTAATATATGAGTTGCTTTTTCTGAACTAAAATCTCAGCATTCAGATTTAATGACAGTGTTGGCACTTTGTGATAAATGAGTAGGCTTGAGGCTGCACTCTGAGGCTTCTTTTTAAAAGGTTTGCCATCCCTGCCCTTGGGCTTCTGGGAAGTTTGCTGGAGGTGAGAGTGTGGTGGGAGCAGACTGGAACATGGAAAGAACAGCTTACTTTGACTACATTTGTCTAAAGAGCATTCTGTTTAATCTGTGAAGCTGCTGTAGTTAAGCCTGCTGATTTTGTTTGCAGATCTATTTAACCAGCAGAAGGATTTCACTGCATTTCTTACAAGACATTGTATTAACCAAGGAAGTCAAGAAATGGTAATAGCCTGTTTGTCCTTTTCAACATGGACAACTCCTGAACTGAAGCAGCTGCTGGGTGGCATGAGCTGCTTGGCTGCGGGCATGCTGTGGCAGCATGTGCTGAATAAGTTGGGTCACACAAGCATGCTGTACAATTTCATTAAGGCCAGAGACCAGCGCAATTAGCTTAACTGGATTTATTTATTTCTTCAAGATCAGACTGTGGTCTGCATGAGTGTAACTAAAAGGAATCTATCTGTAGCTGTGTCTAAAAATCAGCCAACTTCAGCTTCAGAGATGCAGGCTGCTGCCCCTCTGAGTGTGCCCAGTCTCCTGCACATTATGCTGGCTGTGCCTGGAGTTGTACTTATCGATGTGCTTAATGATTTCAGGTGAGAGCAATGCAAGGAATTAAGAGGGACTTTGTGGGTAGGCCAGTGCTCCAAAGCTGACACCAATGGAGGCTTTTAGGATTGATGAATTCTTTTATAAAGATGAGGCTGTTTCCTTTTCCATGTATCCAGCTATGGTGAAGGGTTAGTAGCTAGTAAAACTGACAAGCTGAATTATCTTTTTGAAGTGTCTTTTTTTCCTGTAAACTCATTTTTCTTCACTAGTGACTGTGGCAAATTTACAGCCCAATCTGTCTCCCTGACCCAGGCACAGATCTGACCTAATCCTGACCATGTGGCTCTCGGACCAATGTTATGGTTTCTGTCTAGATGTCTCCCGAAACCTCATATAGTCATATGATTTTTTTTAGAAAGTGGCTGAATGTTGAGTATATAGTGCAATGCTAGGCTAAGGGTGTTGGGATTAGAGTATGTAATTGCTAAATCAGTGCACTGAATGGCTTGGCACCACCCTAATCCTGGTAGATTTGATGCAATATGAGGGACAGAAAGAGACTTGCCTCCCCCTTGTTACTTTTCCTGTCTTTTGCTGTGATTAACAGTTACTTCTCTGCCATAGCACAGTGCCTCAGAGCCAGCCAATTATAGATTGAAACCTTTACAACCTATCAGCTACATAAATCTTTTCCCCTTTAGCTTTGAGTATCAGGTATTTTGTCTTAGCAACAGGAAAGGTAACTAAGACAACCAGTGTGGGAGGAGGTTTCTGGTCTCTGAACTGATGTTTGTTAGAGATTTGAGAACTTGGACTCAGTGGAGACCTAGTTTTGCTTTCGCTTCTTTTCCTTACTCACTTTGCCCCAGAAGAAACACAAAACACCAAATTGTTGAAGTTCCAAGAAGGGTGTATAAATCTGAAAGAATGACTTAGGCTAAAACCACCAAATCTTAAGGAATACCAAGAAAGAAATTTCAAAATTAGTCTATTCTTCCTCTACTAGATAGATTTCATTGCTGTTTCTTCCTTATGGAATATTCATGTATGCCTGCTATACTTTTCTTTGGACTTTAAAAATTTGGAGATGAATTCTTAAGAAATATTTCTAGGTTTGAAAAGTTACACTTTTGCTAAGAAGGGAGTTTTAGGTGGTTTTATTTTCAAAATATACTGGGTACTTTCCCAATTATTTAGCTGTTGCTTCCATTTTCCTTTGGTACACTTTCATCTCCTAAAAATTTTCCTTAGTTTGGAACTATGCTTATGATTCTGGCTAATCTTAAATTAGAAATACTTATAACTATTTTACATTGCATATTTTTAATTTAATTGCGTGACTTGATGAATGAGTGAAGTCCAAATACCCATTGGTTCTTTCTTATAATGATATTTATCAGCACATTGTTAAGCAAATATATCTTTTGGAATCATACACTCCCTCCAAAAATTCATTAAAGTGCAATTTAGAAAAACATAGTGCCTTTAAACACGTTTCAAAAGAACAGCAGGCGGTGATGATCACAAACAATTGCATAAAGGCAATGCAGTTAATTTTCTTGCACCTGTTTAGAGAAATAATTTTAATTAACATGACGTGCACAAAAAAGAAACATTCAAGGCCCAAATAAGCAAGTTTCATTTGTAAGTTGTTCTTTCAATGGTTCATCATTGGCTAAAATACCCATATATTTTTTTTTTTTTCCTGGTAATCTTAAAAAAAGAGACTCTGAGTTGGAGAAAGTAGGGTAAGGTCCCTTGCTCTGCTGTTGCAGTATTGGTGACCCACCTCTATCGTCACACTGACATCAAGCATTCGCCTATGGAAGGACCTCGTTTGCTTTCAGGAGTCATGGTGCTTGTACAGCACCCCAAGCTCTACCACTCTCCACTTTTCCTCCTTCAGGTGCACTGGACTCTGCTTTCAAGTTGCAAACATTGCTGGGTGATCAAAAGTCAGAGTCAGCTACTTAGGCAGCCCCAGCCCCCAAAAGACATCATAGGCAATAGGATCAGAAAGAAGTTCCTGCTTTATCCTATTATCGATGAAATAGTGTTGCAGATGAAGGTTTTAAGGAAGCAGACTCTGAGTTGGAGTTTAGAGTGCTGAATGTATACCAGTGACAGGATATCCATGGGATCAACATCTACGGAAGGGAGGAGGAAAGATTTAGAATTGGTCCTCCCCATTGGCTGATCCACGAGAAAGCTCTGAAGCTAAAGTAGCCTATTAACATTGTCCTCCCTTGGGCCTAAATGGCCTCTGGCAGCTGGATCACTGGATGTGGGTCACCCTGGCAAAGGCATGGCGTTGGGCCAAGTGCCTCTCTGCACCTGACAGATAAATGCTATTTATAGCAGCCTTGCAGCAGTTAGGCCAACAAGACCTTCTTTGGAGGGCTAGTTGGCATATCTCCTTGTCCACCACAACTGACTTTGACACCAGCATCATTTATTGCATAGGGTTATTGTGACTACTATGTGACATAACTGCAAAGCAACTATTCTAGGAGTTGGGTACCACTTCAGCACACTGCATCCTAGGCTGAGCTTTTGTCTGGATGTAGAAACTGGACTCTGCATATGAGTCCAGTGGAGTAGAGTACTACCATGTACAAGATGTTGTGGGAACTGGGTTTATTACTTACAGATAGGCAGTGAGAGGTGTTAGGGTGAACTCCTCATCCAAGGTCCAGACAAGAACAAAAATCTTGACTTTTGCGTCCTACATGCGCTGTAACTGAGGTACAGAAGAAAGCAGCTTGCCTTGCATGTAAAACTCCACCACAAGATATCTATGGCAAATCCCTGAAAGACATCTTAACTTGGAGGTCATCAAGAGAGGTTAGGCTCCTCTATCTAGGTCCTCTTTATTTCAGGATACTGTATTTACAGCAAAGTCTACAACTATTTTTTGAAACTATCATTGACAAATGAGAGTGATTCAGGATGATCAAAGCTTAGAGATACAATTACCCCTCTAAGCAACGAAGCATGGTGTCTGGTATACCTTAACTGCACCTTCTTAATAAATGACTCTTGTCATCTTTCTGATCAACAAGACTGAAGACTGTATTCTTTTGAAGAGCTCAAATTTTTATCTATCTAGTGTTAAGTATATAAAGACCTCAACGCAATTTCACATCTTACGTTCCAAGTCCCAGTAACATTCTGAGGACACTTCTCATTGTCTCTGGTGAGTTAACAAGCCCCATCCTTGAATCAATTACTGACAGAGGGTGGGTGTGGTCTTTTAGAACATAATATCTATTTCTACTCGGTTCTGGTACTCTGACTCAGAAGCACAGCACATTAATTACTGCTCAGAATGGGACTTAAGATAAGGCAGGAGGAGTTCAGAGCCAGATGCCCCCTTGTACCACTCTCCAAAATAGAAGGAAGCCAGGGCCTGATCAACTAGTGCTTCTTGAATCTGAAAGGGTAATGAGATGTTTAATAGTGTTACATAACCCTCTCAGTGCAGCATAAGGAAGTTCAGTTATCTTTATTTTGTTTGAAAACAGATAGTGACAGAAATTCTCTTTCTGTGAGCTCATAGGACACCTTGGCAGTCACAGGTGACAGGTTCACTTCTTGTTATGTCAGCACTCAGTGATTTGTTTTCGGTAACTTCTTTCTTCCAGTTTTCTCTTAATTTTGCACTGAAGCAGAAGATATGAGATATGGAATTTGTGAAACTTTCAAAGGGTGCTCAAGGGCAAGTCTTTCTGCCTGGATGGAACTGTGATGCTGCAGTTTGGAATCCATGGAATTGCTTGCTGCAGTGAACAAACCAATCTCACTGGGGTCCTCAGGTTTCTGATTTTGCTGCTTGAATTCATTAGCTGACTTAGGACCCAGTAACAGGAAAGAGCATGGGCAAAAAGACAGTATTAATAGGATAAAACCGCGGGCTATGGGACTGGAAGTTACTTTAGAAATGATTATACCCATTTGAAACCTCTATTAGCCCTTTTCTGGTCCCTAGTTGTGACCCCTACGCTGCCTTTACCTCTTAAGCATGTTGACTTGTTTCTAATTACGTTGTCTCCAGCTTTTTGGGTGGTCTATCTCTTACTGACCATGCCCAAATCTTCACCATTAACTTTGAAATCTTTAGCCTATTTCTTACCTTTGAACTACTTCTAAAATCTATAGGTTCTCTGTTTTGGTCCCTATTTTCTTATGGCTTTATCTTACAGTTGTCTTCCCAATTCTGTCTTAGGCATTAAAATACTGTTTACAGTGCCACAAAAAAAATGAATGCACCTGCTTATTTCCTTTGGACTTTAATTGCTTAAAGGGCTTTCAAGAATTTCAAGACCATGGTTCCTTAGTCTTATTTATTATTTGGTACAGGGTCTCACTATGCAGCTCAGACGTGTAGTGTTCCTTGCCTCAGCCTCCCCAGCATCACCATGCCTGGTTTTGGTGGTAGGCACAGTGTGCTGAGGATTCCAGGGCTGGCTGGCCTTGAGCTCACTTTTTGTAGCCCAGGCTGGTCTCAAACTTGCACCAGTCCTTCTGCCTCAGCCTCCCAAGTATTAGGACTACAGACGTGCGCCACCACAGCCAGCTCTGTCAGCCTTTCTATAGGAGGCACCAAGTAGAGTGCAAATTCTCTTAAAAGAAATTATGGTTTTCATGTTTTATGGACAACTTCAGTTTTACTAAAAGGCTGATATATTTCAATATTTTGAAAACATCAGTACTAATTTTGAGTTGGCAGAGGTAACGTAACCAACTGTCATTATGTTTGGTACTAAGAGATATACCTTTTGATAAAATTATTGATATGCAATCCTGTGCTGGGTAGTTTTTATTTCTTTTCTGATTTAATTATTTTAATACTGTGACAAAGTAATAAAAGGTTGTCAGTATATTTAAATTTTACACTGACTCATAAGAGCAGAAACAATAAAACCTTTAAAATAACTTATTGCCTAATCATTCCTTTTACTCTCTAATGTCTTTTTTTAAAATTAGCCACAAGTATGTTTAATGTGCATTTAAGAGAGGTGTTGATGCATGATTAATCAATTTGAACTAGTATTTTTTTCAATTTTTTTATTGTTTAAATTTAACAATGGTTATATTACATATTTTCATCATCAGATCAGTTTAGATTAATACATATAGGTATATAAGATTGATCAAACAATTAAACATTAACCTTTCTAAATCCACATTACTTTTTTTTTCTTGTCCGCATTCTTTTCTTTGAAAGTTGACATATTGCATATTGTCCTCACAATCATTGGACAGAGTACAGTGTGTGGGCATGACCCACCTCCCTATTGATGTTGCATAGAAAAAAGAAAGAAAAAAAAAGGGAAAGAATATACTTCTCTTTGGACTAAGAGGAAGCAGATACATACACAGTCAAAGGTTTTGCAATTGCAATGTGCCACCAGTGAAGCTTGTGATGTTGGAGGCTATTGAATCTAAGCCTCCTAAAGCTCATCTCACCAATCTAGCTCTGCGTTCCATGCATTGTAATTAAGAATTTTTTTTTTCTTGCTGGGTGGTCAAGGGCAAGTCAAAGCAAGACCTGTATAACTAAACATTCATTTTTTTTTTTTTTTTGTATCTTCCAGGGTCAAATTTCCTCAGGATTAAATTTGAGACCATAGACAGTACTTTGTAGAACTGTTGTTAGTATCAGCCTTCGGGATGAGTCACGGCCATTGCTTGGCCATTTTGCTTTCTGTGAAAGCCTGAGAGAATGTTTTTCTCTGGGTGACTCTCCTTACATGCACTGCAGTTCATTCATCCCTTTCCTCTGAGGTCCCATAATCTCCTTGACCAGGAAATTTGGGACACCTGTGAGTTATAGGATATTACAGCACAGGTTCTCTTATATCCTGGGTCTTTATTGACCTTGAAGGGCTAGGGCCAAAATATTGGCTATCCTTATAGCCCTTCTTTTTCTCCAATTGTCGGTCTGTTAACTT
>PVJA010007202.1:14813-63847 GCA_004027025.1 Myocastor coypus | reverse complement strand
GCCAGCCTGAACTAAATAGTAAGACCCTATCTTAGAAAACAAAATAACAACAGAAAACAAACCAATGTGTGTCTTGAAAAATACATCTCCACACAAAGAAAGTGCCACCAAAGAAAAACAGTAATCAAAAGCTTGAGTTATAAGCTGGGCGTGGTGGTGCATGCCTATAATCCCAGCACTTGGGAGGCTGAGGCAGGAGGATCAGTGCAAGTTCGAGACCATCCTGGGCTACAAAAGTGAACTCAAGGCCAGCCTGAGCTGCATAGTGAGACTTTCTCTCAAAGACAAAAAAAAAAAAAAAAAGCTCAAGTTATAGGAGGTGCAATGAATTCTTAAAAGTTTGTTCCAGTAAGACACATGCCATTAATCCCCTTCAAAATACTCCCCTGACTCCAAACACTTAGCCCATTGTTCTTCATACTTTCTGAAGCAGTTCTGAAGTCTTCTTTTGTGTCTTTAGCTGCTGTACCGTGGCTGCTTCTCGATGTCCTCAATTCATTCAAAACATTTACCTTTCATGGTCATTTTGACTTTGGGGGACAGCCAGATGCCCCGCAGTGCCAGATCCGGCGGATGAGGACACACTTTTCACCAGCCTGCCACTGGCTTGATGGCATTCAGCACAGCATTCACCACAGCTCACAGACATCCAATAGCAGAACTATCAGAACTGCTTCAGAAAGTGGTGAGAACATGGGGATTGGGTGGTTTATAGAGTGTTCTGAGGGAGATTAGTGCCGATATGTCTTTTACTGTAATGAAAAGCTTCCAATACACTTTTTGCTTTTCTATAGCTCCTTGTATACAACCCAGCTAGCCCACATGATGGTGCAGGCCTGCAAACCGCATGCCTGTAATCCCAGCACTTGGGAGGCAGAGGCAGGAGGGTTACTGCAAGTTTAAGACCAGCCTGGGCTACAGAGTGAGCTCAAGACCAGCCTGTACTGCACAGTGGGACCCTGTCTCAAAAAAAAAAAGAAAAAGGCCAGCTACCTTAGAGAGGACAAAACAAGCATATAGGTTAGGAAGTTAGATAACTGTGTCCTCTCTGTCACTGTCTTGGTTTTCCTATGCGGCTCAGGCTGGCCTTGAGCTCACTTTGTAGCCCAGGCTGGTCTTGAACTCGAAATGATCTCCTGCCTTAGCCTCCCTGGTGCTGGGATTACATATTCGAGCGCCACCACACCCTGCTGTTTTTCTGTTTAATCTAGGGCCCCACGAAGGTTAGGCAAGCGCTTTATACCACTGAACTACATCCCCAGCTCCTCTGTGGTCGAGGTATTTAACCTCTTCGAAACAAACTGCGAAGGCACTATTACCTACCTCCCAAGGGCCCCTGAAAGGAATATGCCAAAGTATGTAAATGTGCATAGCGCAGCGCCTAACAGAGTAGGTAGCAATTACAGGACGACCAGGAGCTTTGCAGAACTACGGTAAAAGTCCACCGACGCACCAGCTCCAGGTCCCAGGCTTCTAGTCCACATTTGCAGAGAAATGTCGCGCCGACACGTGATCGGGGGACAGGAGGTCCAGGGGCGTGCCCCAACTCCTCACCTCGGTCAAACTTCTTGCCCTCCGGGTCAATGTCTTTCACATCGAAAATATCCTCAAACAGGATGCCTGCCATCGTAAAGAGGCCACTACAACAGCAGCAGCGCGGGGACGCCGCAACACTCGGCGGAGAAACGCGGAGAGAATACCAAAGCACCACCGCGCGGGAGCGGAACGGCGCATGCGCATCGAGTGCCAGTAGTGCTGCCACTTCCGTCGCCGCCTCGCTCTCGGGGCTTCTTCCCTTCCGCCCCTACAGGCTGCTTCGAAACAGGCGCGTGGTGGGCGGGTCCCAGGGCCTGATGACTCCGCCCAGGGCGGGGATGGTCCAGACCCCACCTTCCGCGGAGGTGGCGCGCGTTACTGCGCTCCTCTGGGGCTCTACTGCGCCCTCTTCAGAGTCGCGTCCCGAAGGCTGGAATGCTTGGGGGCCTAACCCGGCCGAGACCTTGATCCTTGCCCCGCGGAAGCACGGCCCTAGCCTAGCCCTGCCTGTCTGCTTGCTGGCCTAGGGCACAGTCCGCGCCGGGGGCGGGTGAAGCAAAACTCCGTCCCCAAAGCGCCGAACCTCAGGGCCTGATGCTCAGACCCTCCAGCTGGCAGCAAGGCACCCCGGACCGGTCCAGGCCAACCCGGCCCCGCTGGACTTCACTCGAGCCGGGTCGGTCCGGTCCGGTTTGGGAATTTGCCATGATGTCACTATAGGGAAGAGAAAAGCCTACACTGTCCCTTCGACTTGGTACCGCTCGCGCCCCCACCCGACTCGCTCCTTCTGGGCACCGATCTCCGTGTCCCTGCACGCTGGGCAGCTCCTCCCTCCCGCTGCCCCTTCTACTCGGGCTCTGGCAACTGAGTATTACACCCCTTCCGGGCACTGCCCCCTCCCGTGGCACCGCCTCTGCGCTCCACATTGCTCCCCCATCGTTGGGCACTGGCGTTCACCCCTACCTGCTCTACCCCGAGGACCCTGGGAGCGAACGCGGAGCCCGGCAGGCCATTGCCCCACAGCGGCAGGCCGTCAACAGATCCTCGGGCTTCTCCTCCGGCCAGGCCAGGGAGGCGCGACCTCTGTCCCCACGCCCGTCTCCCAGAAGTGGCATCCTGGCACCGACGCCTCCTGCGCCTCGGGCCTCGCCTCCTCCCGTCCCCTCCCTGTCAGCCTCCGTGCACTTGCCTGGGGAAGACCCCTCCCCGGGAGGAAAGTGCTAAGGGACGCCTACAGCTCCCCTCTGCATCGCCCCCCCCAACTTTGCTTCTCGCGCAGCCGGGGTGGAGGCGCCTTCCCTAGCCGCCTGGGCCCTGCCGAGGGGCTGACCGGGCGCTCCCAACGGGTCAGGGAGGGGAAGCCCGGGGTAGCGGGATCTGCGGCCCCCAGCGCCACTGCTGCCCGCGCGGGGCGCCACGGCCGGCCCGGCCCCTCCACGTGCCGCGGGCCCACCTTCGCCCTCGCCCTGCCCGGTGCGCGGCCGTCCGTGGCTCCCCGGGAGGGGCGCCAGCTAGTGCGCCCCGGGCGCCCCCTGCCGCCTCCGGAGCCTGGGTGGCGGCCCTGGCGCAGACCCTCGTCGGGATGGGCCGGCCCCTCCGGATGGGCCGGCGGGCGGAGCGGCACCGAGGGCACCGCCCTCGGCCCGCCCGCGGAGGAGGGGAGGCTCGGGAGGCTGCGCCGCGGCGCCCGCCGGCACCCGCCGCACTCTGCGTTCGGCCGCCCGGGCTGCGGGGACCCGACGGGCGAGCGCGCGGGCTCTGCGGGCCAGGAGCCGAGTCCGAGCTGGAGCCAGAGCCGACGCGGCTCGGGGAGAGCGAGGGCAACGCGAGGAGATGGCGGCCTCGGCGGCGGCGGCGGGAGAAGGCATGGAGCCGCGGGCGCTGCAGTACGAGCAGACCCTGGTAAGTGTAGCCGAGACGTGCACCCGGCCCGAAGCTTCGCCTCACCCCAGTAGGAGCAAGGGCTGGGGTCCCCCCATCCCCGCCTCAGCCTTCCGAGATGAGGCAGCTGAGCCTCGGACGTGTGACAGGCTGCAGCGCTAAAGGGTGGAAAACTGCTTGCTGTTTTCCAGCTGAAGGTGGGGGCCTGCGAAGGACACTGAAAGCGGGGCTGTCTTCCCTTCCCTTCCCTTCAGGCCCTCCCTGCACGCACGCTTTTTTGCTCCTCCTCCCACTACCTGAGCTCAAGTCTTAGCGCCCTGCTCCCCTGCCCCAGCCCCATGCACACCCGTGAACTTTCTCCGCTCTGCCATCTCCACATCCCATATTCCCAGTGTTTCAGCTATAGACACAGCTTGTGCTGGCCACAGAAACAGGAGCGAGTAGGCAGTGATCAGAACACAGCCCCAGCCCCTGCCTCAGTGGCCACCTTGGGCAACAGGAGCTTTAGGGAGGATGGTGGAAGCAGAACTGGGTGTGGGGTTGGGACCTTTGTCCATGCTGGCTCTGGGTACGCAGCTCCCACCCACCCCAGGTTGTCCCTTGACCTCATTAGGAGCAGGGGTCCCAGGCCCTGAGCTGACTCATAGCCACCCTGTTACTTAATATTTGAGAAGCTGTTTGATCCTTCTTGTGTCACCGGGGTGGGAGACCCAAGGCCTAGGGAAAGCAGTGGCCCCTGTGACTCCTTTTTATCAGCTTGGCTGGAATTTGCCCAGGAAGGTGGCAGGGAGGGAACCTCTCCAGGAGAAGAGGGCCAGGGCTGTAACCCAGTAGGGGAGGTGTCCAAACGCCCAGTCCCACAGTGTGATTGGAGAGGTGGGATGACAGGGAGCAGTGGCAGCCTCCATCTCCTTCCCACACAGCTCAGGATGAGCTGCCAGAGGTCAGACCCTCTCCCTGGCCTTTCCCCCTCCGCTGCTGTGCCCTTTGTCTTCCTGTCACCTCCTGTCCCATACTGTGTCTGTATATTCTGCTCCTTTCTTCCTCCCTGCTGCTTCTCCGCTCATCTTTCCCTCCCCTCTTCTCTCCTCTCTAGTTCCTCTCCACTTCTCTCTTGTCTCTTTTGCTCTCTCTGTGTCTCTATCTGTCCCTCCCTCCTCCCCCAGCCCAGCCCCAACAGGGGCCCTTTGTGTCCCGAAGCTCTGCGGGTGGTGGCGGAATCTACTCCTCCCCACCCCCCAACACACACCCAGCTTGGCAGGTCTGGCCACAGGGCCTGAGCTCTGGCCCTTCACCCCAGCATCAGTTGCAGCCTTGCCATCCCCAGCCTCTGGTGTCCCCCCTGTCTGCCGCTCCAGAGTGAGGGCCACCTTTCCACTGTAGCTGGCTGGCAGACTGGGGGGTGGGAGGAAATGAGGACAAGGGGATTAGGGTGGGTGGCAGGGGTACAGCTGAGTTGGTCACAGGCCAGAGGCCCAGCAGGAACGTGATAAGGATTGGGGCCGCGCCTGCTCCGAGGCCCAACTCCGCTGCGCTCACAGCTCCGCCAGGCCCTTATTGTGGCCACCCGCCCTTGACCATCCCTTATTTGACCTTCCCTCCCACTTTCAGCTGTGGCTTAGGTCCTTCCATCTTCCCCTCCTCTGGGGATTTTCCTGCCCATTCCTCCTCAGTGTCCCCCCCTTTGGGCTTGGGAGAAGAGGACCAATTATTCCACCGCCCCCAGAGCTGTGTCCCATACCTCAGCTGTCCCCATCACTGGCCAGGACAGCCCCCACAGTATGCAATGTGCATTGTGCCCACACTGAAAGCCAGAGTGGCAACTCTGGGTTCCAGGGGTCTACAAATTGGGGCCTGAGCGAAGGGGACTCCAGGCCCCAGGAGCCCCTCACGTACACATACACACACATGTTCACTAATGAGCCTTCTGCCCCTTTGCTACAGATGTATGGCCGCTATACTCAGGAACTTGGGGCCTTTGCCAAAGAGGAAGCTGCTAGGATTCGCCTGGGAGGGCCTGAGCCCTGGAAGGGGCCCCCGTCCCCTCGGCCACCCCCAGAACTCTTGGAATATGGACAGAGTCGTTGCGCTCCATGCCACAGTGAGACCTGGGTTGGCGTGGGCTGGGGGGTCTGGCTGGGCCGGCGCCCTCGGGTGCCAGCCTTCTCCTCCACTTTCCCTGCCCCCAGTCTGCTCTGTACGCTGCCACAAATTCCTAGTGTCCAGAGTTGGTGAAGACTGGATCTTCCTGGTCCTGCTGGGGCTCCTCATGGCGTTGGTCAGCTGGGCCATGGACTATGCCATTGCTGTCTGTCTGCAGGGTGAGGGCTAGCACTGTCTGGGGTGGGGCTGGGGACAACCAACTGGTTCCATCTGTGCCTCAGTTATTGAGGTGTCTTGGCTGCTTGGTCACCAACCCCTTCCCCTGACCAGTCCAGCTGCCCATCTTCAGACACAATCACTGCCACTCCCAAAGGCCACAGTGTCCGCACCCTCTCAACCACAGTGGGCTCGGCCCCTCTAGGGCCCCTTCCCTTGCACCTGCCTGGACTCTGGGCCATGTTCCCAGTAACCACTTGGCATATCAGGCTGCCAGGTAGGGCCCGTGTGCATGAAGGGCCCGGCACGATGTCATCTTCCTGCAGCTCAGCAGTGGATGTCTCAGGGCTTGAATACCAACATCTTGCTGCAGTACCTGGCCTGGGTCACCTATCCTGTGGTCCTTATCACTTTCTCCGCTGGATTCACACAGATCCTGGCCCCTCAGGCTGTGGGTATGACAGGAGCAAGGGAGGGCAGTGAGTGGCAGGGCCTCCTCCACAGAGTCCATCCAGTGACTCTCTGGCCATTGCCCTGCTGCAGGGTCTGGCATCCCCGAAATGAAGACCATCTTGCGGGGAGTGGTGCTAAAAGAATACCTCACCCTCAAGACCTTTGTGGCTAAGGTCATTGGGCTGACCTGTGCCCTGGGCAGTGGCATGCCCTTGGGCAAAGAGGTAACTGGGCTGGGGGAGTGGCAGGGTGCCTCCCAATGGGGAAAAGAAAAGAGGTCAGGCCAAGGTCAAGGCTGGGTCCTGGCTCTGTTCACCGGCCCCCATCTGCCAGGGCCCTTTCGTGCATATCGCAAGCATGTGTGCCTCCCTCCTGAGCAAGTTCCTCTCCCTCTTTGGGGGGATCTATGAGGTAAGGGGAACCTGGGGGAGGGAAGGAGACACCCCCCCCCGGGCGGCTGAACCCAGACCTTCACTGCCTCTTTGCTACCACCCCTCTCTGCCAGAACGAATCCCGGAACACAGAGATGCTGGCCGCCGCCTGCGCCGTGGGAGTGGGCTGCTGCTTTGCAGCACCCATAGGAGGTAGGTGGGGCTCTGGCGGGCGCAAGGCCCAGCCCGGGCCCTGTCCTTGGCCTTTCCTCTTCTGCCACCCTGGCTCTGCCTCTCAGGTGGTGCTGTGCTCTCACCCGGCCCCTCACAGGCGTCCTGTTCAGCATTGAGGTCACCTCGACTTTCTTCGCTGTGCGAAACTACTGGCGGGGGTTCTTTGCTGCTACCTTCAGTGCCTTCATCTTCCGGGTCCTGGCGGTCTGGAACAGGGACGAAGGTGAAAGGCGCCTAAGAGATGAGGGCACCTGAAGAGGGCTGGGAGAGAGGACCCACAAGGCCAACCTGTGGCCTTGCTACCCTTCCCCACAGAGACGATCACTGCTCTTTTCAAAACCCGCTTCCGGCTGGACTTTCCCTTTGACCTTCAGGAGCTGCCAGCCTTCGCTGTCATTGGGTGAGGAGCTGTGGGGGGGGGGCATGGGACAGTTAGGAGGCTCCCATGGGAAGATACTCCTCCTCTACCCTCTGGCTTCTTCCCTCCTCAGGATCGCTAGTGGCTTCGGGGGAGCCCTCTTTGTCTACCTCAACCGGAAGATCGTACAGGTGATGCGGAAGCAGAAAACCATCAATCGCTTCCTCATGAGGAAGTGAGTTGGCCAGTCTTCTCCAGGCTTCTTGGGCTTATAGGAGGGCCACAGTGGGTGGATGGACACCAAGGAGTGAGGTAGTGAGCCAGTCAAGACCTGTCACCCAGCATGCTGGGAGGCTGAGGCAGGAGGATCACAAGTTGGAGCCCACCTTGAGCAGTTTAGTAACTTAGTGCGACCCTGTCTTAAAGTAAAAAAATTAAAAAACAGCTGGGAATGTAGCTCTGTGTGAAAGCGCCCAGTACCAGGAAACAACAAAAACAGGCACTGCACTGAGAAGTCAGCTAGTGGTGTAGATATGAACTACCTGAAAGCTTGGCACTTTTGAATTTTTAGTCACTGGCAGAGGACATTTAGGATCAAAGACTGAGGCTTTTTCCGGTCCTTCAGCCTAGCCCAGATAGCAGTGCTCCCTGGAAAATATGTGAGCCTAGGTTTACCCCATGTCCCATGACAGTGGGGGAGACTTTTAATCTCTGGAACACAGCTCACAGTTTTGACCCAAAAGATCAGAAGTAGGGAGGCCTGAGAAGTGACTTCCACAGGGACTGACTGATGTCCAAGAAGGGAAACACAGCCAAGAACCAGCTCCCTGTGGCACCTGCAGACACTTCTTAAATGACCCCAGCTTCCTCTGAGGCACTGGAGAGGGCGAAGGAGACATCCCCACCCCCACACAGCTGACCTGTGGGCTGGGGCTTCTGTGGGTGGAGGGCAGAGGAACAGCTCAGTTGTCCAGTGTCCAGGACAGGGCAGGGGATGCTGGATGGTCTCCCACTGCTGCTGCCCACGTACGGCTTCAGGATGCAGCAGGCAGGCCTGCGGGTTCTCCACCCCTGCTCACAATCGGATCCACCATTGCCCTTGGACCCTGCATGTCAGGAACTGCACGGGCAACCTGAGCTCTACTCTGACCTCAGCCCTGAGGTGTGGGAGGCACCCAGCCCATCACTGGTCCCTAGGAGATGCCACCCCGCCTGATGCTGTGCAACCCCATCTCTAGACGCCTGCTCTTCCCAGCGCTGGTGACCCTGCTTATCTCCACTCTGACCTTCCCCCCTGGCTTTGGACAGTTCATGGCAGGACAGGTAACCCCGGGGGGCACAGAAATGTGCCCTTTCCCTCACAGATGTTCCTTCTCGGGCCATGTGCCCAGCGGGATTGTGGGGTCCTCACCCCAGCATCCTTTGTGCCCCAACCTGAAGCACCCATTCACCTCAGCTCTCACAGAAGGAGACGCTGGTTACGCTGTTTGACAACCGGACATGGGTCCACCAAGGCCTCATGGAGGAGCTCGAGCCACCCAGCACCTCACAGGCCTGGAATCCACCACATGCCAACGTCTTCCTTACCCTCGTCATCTTCATCCTCATGAAGGTGGGGCTCTTTTCCTGTGTGCATTATGAACAGTACTCGGGCTTACAGGGTGCTACCTACTAACACGTGCTATGTATTTATCCGTCTGGGCCTTACAGCAGTGTTAGGAGAAAAAGCACGAAGTTAAATTGTAGGCCAAAAGCCACATAGCTAGATAGCCTGTGAGTTGAGCCCAAACCAGCTGGTTTCGGAGCCCTTCCTCTCTCCATCACCTCTGGGGATTCTGGGGTAGCTGGGGAAATGTACTGCCCGCAACCAAGGGGAGCTGGTTTAAATCACCGACTGCCTGCAGTTCTGGATGTCCGCCCTGGCCACCACCATCCCTGTGCCCTGTGGGGCCTTCATGCCTGTCTTTGTTATTGGTGAGTTTTCACTTGTCACCCCCAACTCCATCCTCTGACCCTTCAGCCACCTCCCAGCCACCCCTTCTCTGCTCAGGAGTGGGTTTTTGGTCCAGCCTCACCCCAAACTCCCGCCCCACAGGGCTGCCCCTGCACTGAATGACGCACCGGCCCCTCCCCCACCCTCTGACCCTCTCTCTTCCTAGTGTCCCCGCCCTCCCCCTCCACTACCTCGTTCTCTTCCCACCCCCCTCCCTGAAGGAGCAGCATTTGGGCGCCTGGTGGGTGAAAGCATGGCCGCCTGGTTCCCAGATGGAATTCACACGGACGGCAGCACCTACCGGATTGTGCCTGGGGGCTATGCAGTGGTTGGTGCGTGCCCTAGTCTACGTGTGTGTCTGTCTGTTTTGCAGTGTTAGGGCTCCAAGCTAGCATCTTGAATGTGCTAGGCAAACACGCCCCCAGCAGCACCGCCAATCTGCATCTGCCCGGGAAGACCCCAGGATCAGCCACAGACCCCAAAGTCTCTGGTGCCCCCTGCTGGCAGATCCAGAGCCCCTAGCCTAAGGGCCATTTGCGGCAGCCCTAAGGCACCCCCACAGGCCCCGCCTCCCCTCCCAGCTGAAGGATGTCCAAGGGTCTGAGCACCCCAAGGAGGCTGACAGGAGCTATTCCCAGGGGCAGCTGCACTGGCAGGAGCGGTGACGCACACCGTGTCCACGGCTGTGATCGTGTTTGAGCTCACCGGCCAGATTGCCCACATCCTCCCTGTCATGATCGCGGTCATCCTGGCCAACGCTGTCGCGCAGAGCCTGCAGCCCTCCCTCTATGACAGCATCATCCGGATCAAGAAGCTGCCCTACCTGCCAGAGCTGGGCTGGGGCCGCCACCAGTATGGAGGCTGGGTGGCAACGGGGGGGGGGGGGGAAGAGGGCAGGAGAGCGGGAAGGCCCGACACCACCCCAGCAAGGCTGGGCATGAGGAAAGCTGGCAGGCCAGCCTCCCTTCTCCTCTGGTCAGATGCCTTCCTCCTGCAGCCAGTCAGCTGGCCTGACTGGAAAAAGGAGCGGGGAGCACTCACTGGCCCTTAGCCTTAGTCCCTGTCTCCTGGGGTTCTAGAATCTTCTTGGCACTAGCAGGGTGGTGCTTCGGGCCATTCTCAGCTAAGCACAGGCTGAGGACCCACTCTGCCCCCAGGCAGTACCGAGTACGAGTGGAAGACATCATGGTTCGGGATGTTCCCTACGTGGCCCTCAACTGTACCTTTCGGGACCTGCGGGTGGCGCTGCACAGGACCAAGGGACGGATGCTGGCTCTAGTGGAGTCCCCTGGTGAGGCCAGGAGGGGCCCTTGTTTCTATGGGCATCTCCCAGGTCACTTGTCAAGAAGGGGCAGGGAATGGAGGATGGTCCCCTTAGTCCCCCAAGGTCCCTGCTTGGCTTCCCTCTGGTATGTACCCTCTGTCCACGGCCCCACTCCAGGTGTCGAGCAGGCTGAGGGCGGAGGCCTCACCCCAGCTTCTGTCCTTCCGCTTGCTCTCTCCAGAGTCCATGATCCTGCTGGGCTCCATCGAGCGCTCACAGGTAGTGGCATTGCTGGGGGCCCAGCTGAGTACAGCTCGTCGGCGGCAGCACATGCAGGAGCGCAGAAAGGCCCAGATGTCACCGCCATCAGATCAGGATGGTCTCTCCAGTCCTGAGGCCTCCGTCCGCTTTCAGGTGAGGGGACACAGCCACCCCCACTCCAAAAGTGTTGTGTAGGTAGTATAGAGGGTGGTCTGGGGCCGAAGTCTCCCAGCCTCTTCCTGCCTCTGCAGGTGAATACAGAAGACTCCAGCTTCCCTCCAGCCCGTGGAGAGCCACATAAGCCCCTGAAGCCTGCTCTCAAGAGGGGGCCCAGCAATGCCACCAAGGTTGGGGAGAGTTCTACAGGTGAGCCTGGCTCCCCATCCGAGACACAGCCGAGCAAGGCTGCCGGGGTCTGTAGGCGGAAGCCCACCCAGTTGGAAGGGGCTGCCCAGCTGGGCCAGGGGTAACACTGGGATGCCTCTCCCTCTGCCCCAAATACATAACCCTCTGGGGCCTTGTGTTTGGGGACACAGGCAATGTGGAATCAGCAGGCATCGCCCTCAGAAGCCTCTTCTGCGGCAGCCCACCGCCCGAGGCCGCTGCGGAGGTGAGCGGTTGCAGCTGACCTCCCTGGCCTGCTTTGCCCAAGGCTCTGTTGTCGCCTCCCACGGAGTCCTGTCCGCACTGATCTTCAGTGCTTGCCCCTTCTCCTGCCCTCTGCCTTCCTAGCTGTCAGCCTGGGCCCTTCCTCCTGGCCTCCACTGCCTCTGCTTTCTCTTGTCCCTGTAACCTCAACTGCTCTTATCCCTGCTTTGGCTCTGACAAAGTTGGAGAAGCCAGAATCCTGTGAAAAGCGCAAGCTGAAGCGGGTCCGAATCTCCCTGGCGGTACGTACACCCTCTCTTCCTGCAGCTCAGGAGGGCAGGGGTGTAGGCTAGGTAAACATCCCAGAGCCCTAGGGCTGCGGGGAGACAACATTCAACTTCCTTTCTTACTCCTTCCTAGAAGGACTCGGACCTGGAAGGCGAGATGAGCCCAGAGCAGGTGAGGTGCTACTGGACTCTGGACCCTGTTTCTTCCGGGTGTATGCAGTCATCATCTGGGCTGAGGGGAGGGACACGGGGTAGGGAGAAGACCAAACAGCCTTCGGGGAGGTGACAGCAGCTTTGGGCACCTTCTCTCTTACCCTCAGATCCTAGAGTGGGAGGAACAGCAGCTAGAGGAACCTGTCAACTTCAGCGACTGCAAAATCGATCCTGCCCCCTTCCAGCTGGTAGAGCGGACCTCCTTGCACAAGGTAGAGCCAGCAGCGGGTAGGGCTGGGAAGGGTTGGGATCTGGCCCTCACCCGCCCAGTTTGGAGTCCAGACAGTCAGGGTGGGCAGCAAGAGCAGGCTCCATGCGGAGATATTTTTCAGACAGACCACTTTGGACGCTGGGGGAGGGGGGAGCCAGTGCCCCTCAGCCTTGTCTTGTTCCCTGGTGGAAGAGCCAGGCACCAGTTTTGCTCAGCTCGGCCTCACCCCCAGGGAACTAGACCGAAGCAGCAACAAAGGCAGGGCTTGAACTGGGCCAAAGCCAGAAGGCCAAGCCCAGGTCAGAGCTAGGCAGGAGGCTGCCAGAGCCCAACAAGGCTGATACACCCACGCTGAAGGGACCGGGTAAGAATTGGGCAGGATAAGAAAATCTAAGAAACAGGCTAACCAACAGCCAGGCAGGGGGGAGAGACTGCAGAGAGGAGATAAACAAAGATGAGAAACACCCTGTGGGGGGCTTGGAATGTCAGACCCCAGAAAGTCTGACTAAATGTGGGCCAGAGGAAAGCTGGGGAGCATTCAGGAAGATCTCAGCAGAAAGGCGAACCGGCTGCAGACAGGTCACTCACTGGTGGGTGAGGCAGGCACTAGAGAAAGGCGGGCTCTCTGGGGAACACTTTCTGAGGCTCCTGGTGGCAGAACAGCTGGCACCTGCAGGCACCTAGTGTCAGGCTGAGGGCAGGGGACACAGGAACACTCAGCAAAGGCAAGGGGGAGTTTACCCCCACCCCAGGAAGCAAACCCAGGCTTCTACCACTGAGCAATGTCCCCAGTGCTTAGCTAAAATTTTCACAGGTTTAAAGTGCAAGCCTTTCTTGGGGATAGGGGCTATGGGGAAGAGGAGACAGTGAGAGATGACTGTTCCCAAGGCCTACAACTTGGATGGCCGTCCCTTAGACCAGCATGGCATCACAAGCCCACCTCAGAGCATTAGAGAACCTCAAGAGCAAACTGCAGTAGAGGAGCATGCTAACCTGCAGATAAACCCCTTAGATCCCGGCTGACTCTGGAGGCTGAAGCAGGAGGATCCCAAGTTTGAAGCCAGGTGTGCTGGCTATCCAAAGGCTGAGACAGGAGGGTTACTTGGAGTCTGAGGCCAGACGAAGCTACATAGTGAGACCCCATGTCAAAAACATAAGAAAGGGCTAGAGGTATAGCTCAGTGCATCCTGGGGCCTGTCCTCGGGACCATCAAAGAGAAAAACAAACCAACGTGTTCTTGCAGCAAAGTTGCAAGAAAAAGAGAAGACAAGGGTGGTAATTGAGGCTCTATCAGGGCAGGCGAGATAGCGTAGCAGCAGACTAAGCGCCTGCTTAGGCAAGCACAGGGTCTGGGTTCTTTCCTGGTACCACATGTAGAGCCAGCCTTGCCCCTGGGGGTGCTAAGCTGCCACCGAGTCCAGGCGTGGTGGTACACACCTGTAATCCCAGCTGAGGAGGCTGAGACAGGAAGATCACTACAACTCTGAGCTGCATAGTGAGACCCTGTACCAAATACAAAAACTTTTTTTTTTAAGTTAGGCTTTATGCAAAGGCTTTTTTCCTAAAACTTCTGAAGCATTTCCACAGTGACTGATCACCTTCATCCTCAGAATCCAAAATGATGACAGTCAGGAGGATCGTTGCGAGTTCGAGACCAGCCTGGGCTACAAAAGTGAGCTCAAGGCCAGCCTGAACTGCATAGCAAGACCCTGTCTCAAAAAGACAAAAAAAAAAAGATGACAGTAGTGAGATTTCTCAGGTGCTCTCTGTGTGCCTGGTACTGTGCTAATCTCTTCACATGTAATTAAACCTCACAACCACCCTATAGATATTGTGGTATTCTAATCTTTAGAGAAGAAACTGAACATCAGAGAGGTTAAGCAAGTTTCTTAGGGTCACACAGCCAGGAAGTAGCAGAACTGGGCCAGTTCAAGATGGACTGACTCAAAAACCTGTGGTCTTAGCCATCTTAGCACCTAAGAAAACCGAGGCACAAGTGAGGAGGTCACTTGCCTGAGTCAGTTTTGCACAGGCAGGCCCAGAACCCAGATCTGGCTCTGCTCCCAGGATTCTTTCAGAAGGCCACGTTGTCCCTTTGCTTGTTGGTTCACTGTTCCCAAGCCCAAGAAATTTAGGCCCTCCAATGGGCTCCCTGGTGTCTAATTAAATTACAATAAAAAAGAACAAAGTAGGTGTTTGTTACAAACTTTAAAATTAGAGGAAGAGAAGCAGCCTTTGAGGAACCGACTTACAAAAGTACAAAGAACTGGAATGATAAGAACATAAAAGATCAGAATTCAAAATGTCCTTGCAGGCCTGACAGAGGGGTAAGTAGTAGCCCAGTTAAGAATAGCAGGGGAATAGTGTGAGGGGATAGGAGAGAACACAGTGGAGGCTCTCAGGACCCTGAGTAACCTGGGTGAATCCTTAGCTTCTCTGTGTCTCTCTGGGTCCCCTGAGAACCAAGAGTTAGGACATGGGAAACACAGTGAACCTGGCCCAAAATAAGGTCCCAGCACATTAGTTAGAGATTCCTGCTGCCTCCTAGACGGGGCCACAGACTGTGGGGACTTCTTCATCAAAGGTGATGTAAAGGGCAAGACTGTGGAAGCAATGTTTGCAGGAAGAGATGATTCGGTAGGTCTCAAAGCATAGGCATAGTGCTGAATCTGAGGCTGAAAGGCCAGGCTGGGGCGCCTTAGGGGAGGGTCCAGGGCCATTCCAGGGAGGGCTAAGCTGCCATGGAGAGAGGCAGAAAGCAGGAGACTCTAATCTGCTGTCTTGCAGTCCTGGCAGATGCTCACTTGCATTAGGACTTAAAGAGAAAAGGAAAATCGAAAGGGCCTACTTAGTAGGCTCCTTGGGTAATGATGAGACAGATTATCTGGCCATAAGAAGATAAAGGCAAAACCCAGGTGTGGCAGTGCCTGCCCATAACCCTAGCACTCAGAAGGCTGAGACAGGAGGATCTGCATAAACTACAAGCCAGGGCCCAGCAGGATGGCTCAGTGGTCTAAAGCACCTGCTTAGGAAAGCTTAGGCGGCTGCAGGGACCATGGTTCGATCTCCAGCTCCACATGCTGTGCCAGCCCTGCCCTCAGGGCATGCTGAGCCAGCTATACAAATAAATAAATAAACAAAAGTTCTGAAACAAGAAAATAATAATAATAATAATAAAATAAACTACAAGTCAGCCTGGGCTATATAGTGAGTTTGAGGCCAGTCTGGACTATATAAAGACCCTGCCTCAAAAAAAAGGAAGACTACAACAAGGTGTGGTAGCGCAGCCTCTTAATCCCAGCTATTTGGGAGGCTAAGGGACATGAATCTCAAGTGTGAAGCCAGCCTGGGCAATTAATTGAGACCTTGTCTCAAAAGAAAAAGGGCTAGGGACGGTAGGGATGTAGCTGAGCTCTCCCTGGGTTCAATCCTCACTACTGGCAAAAAAAAAAAAAAAAAGTGCTACATCAATTTAAATGAGTTCTGAGTAATCAGAACAAGACACTGGGCTATTACTGCCCATCTTGATTCAGCCATTAAGCCAGGAGGCTTACAAGTAAGCAGGCGCAGAGAGATAAACTTGAGGCCTGAATTCCAGGAACTGCTGAGTCAGGAGAGCTGTTTTCAAGACATCTGGCCTAAGAAAATCCACTTACGCACAAGGGGAATTGCTGGACCATTTCTGAACCCTTGGTGATCACGTCCGAAAGCTTGCAGGAGGGTTCAAAGAAAAACAGGAGGATGAGGGTAACCCCAGCACAGGCAACATGAGGACTTCTGCCAAGTTCCCAAGCCCAGGGGCACAGCCACCTTCTATAATTTTCCTCCCAGCAGTGCAGTCCTCCCCCAACACCTGTGCCAGCCGCTCTGCCCCACCCCCACCTTATCCTGGGCTCTGTGGCTGTGACTTAGAGCTGTCCCTGCAAATCAAGCCCAACGTTTCCTCCACACCCTACAGACTCACACCATCTTCTCACTCCTGGGAGTGGACCATGCTTATGTCACCAGCATTGGCAGGCTTATTGGAATTGTTACCCTAAAAGAGGTAAGATGCCAGTGGCCACCATCTCTGCATCCAGAAACACGAGGAAGCTTATGTCCTGTCCCCTGGGTGGAGTCCTGGAAAGGGGGTGGCAGGGAGCTCCGAGTGGAGATATCTGACCCCTTCGCCTCCCAGCTCCGGAAGGCCATCGAGGGCTCTGTCACAGCCCAGGGTGTGAAAGTCCGGCCGCCCCTCGCCAGCTTCCGAGACAGTGCCACCAGCAGCAGTGACACAGAGACCACGGAGGTGCACGCACTCTGGGGACCCCGCTCATGCCACAGGCTCCCCCAAGATGGCAGCCCTTCTGACAGCGACGACAAATGCCACTGACACCCTTGGGTGGCCACCACCTTGTTTCTGCCTTGAAAAAGCAGGAAGCAGCTACAGCCAGAGGCCAGAGCTCAGCCCTCCGACCACACTTGGGGTGCTGGTTGCTCCCATCCTGCCCGGAGTCCAAACCAGCTAGCCTACCCCCCACCCCAACTTTCCAAGGGCAGGAAGTTTTCCAAGCCCTGAGTCGATACGGGGGCAGGGTCATGTGACCCCTGTTCCCCTTTGAGAGGGGAAGGGATTTATATTGGAACCACCAATGAACAGATGTATATAGAGATTTACAAAGATTTTTATATTAATTTAATAAAACAAATTCTTAAATAGAACAAAATAAACACTTAATGAGCCACTTATATATAGAATGCTTATGCCCACCGACTCTCGTTCTTACCTTGGGTCTGCTTACCTGCCAAAGCCTAGCCCGCCCACAGCCATGCCAATCTACAGTCCGGAGTCCTCAGAATGCAGAATGCCACAGGCCACCACTGCCTGGTCATTAACACTACTGTAACCACGGCCAAGACAACACTGTCCTTCCTCATGACTGTCACTCAGTGGCACAATTCTGGCCCTGCACAGGCGGCAGCTGACAACTTCCTGGCCACCCCGGTGGCCCCCTTGTGGCCCTCTCCAGAAAAACATCAAAGCCACACCTCAGGACGAACCCAAGGCCCCACCTTGCAGCCCAGCCCTGTAGAACTTGGGTGTGGGTGCCCAAGGGCAGCACTGGGGAGGGAGGGCAGGCCACTAGCTCGGGGACCCAGGAAATAAATTCGTCCTTCTAGTGCCTCCTAGGGAAGATCCAACTAAAAGAATAGACGGGAAACCTGTCTTTAGGAAAAAAGAAGATTTAGAGACAATGGAGAAGTGAAGCACTGCACGAGCCCAGCAGGGCAGGGGCCCGCGGGGACAGAGCCCCTGCCCGCGGGAACAGCTCCCATCGGTGGGCTCCGGGCAGGCAGGAGCCAGCCCCCCAGCGGGAGGTGGTTCTATCAAGCACTGCACATGGACTCAAGAGGTCAGGACAGAAGCAGAGGCGTGGGGAGGGGAGGAGGCGGTCAGGTCCCGCCTACCTCACTCCCCAGCCCAGACACAATGACCCCTCAGGGGTTCACATCATCTGAGGAGGAAATGTGGCAAGTTTTGGACTGAAGAACATGAACATCACTGTGCCACAGTGGTAGCCATGCCCCAGGGGCCCCGGGCACACCCCGGCAAGCCCCAGGCCCAGGCGTGGGGGCAGGACATGCGCCCCCAGCCCGGCCTCTGCCTCCTCTCCAAACACTTTCATGCAAAACACACAATGGAGAAGTGAGTGCTGCCAGGAGCCCTCTAGCTGTGGAGCTGGCTAAGCGCCCTGAGCCCACACCTGGGCATACAAGCTTGGGCCCCAGCAGCGGCCAGGGGATGTAGGCCTCGAACAGGCAGGATGTGGGTCACTGTTCCTCGGGCTCCACCTCATCCTCATCTAAGGATACCACCCCAGAAGAGGCTACATCAGAGGCTTGCCGCTGCCGTTCCCAGCTGCCCCCAGGCGGAAGGCAGGCTGGCTGGCAGTCCTTGCAAGGGTCCGGCTCCTCCTCAGCAGGGGAAAGGCAGGCCTCCGTGAGGGGCGAGTTGTAGAGCGAGTCCTGGGCCTCCAGAGGACCCAGGCTGCGGAAGGCACTTTCCCGGCTGGGGGGAAGTTTGGCGAGGAGCAGCTCCTCACCCAGCAGCTGGGAGGTCAGCCGGGCTGGGGAGCCCAGCAACCCGTCCTCCAGGCTGCACAGGCTAGAGCACAGGGTGTCTGGGGACACGGTCTGCGAGCAGTCGCTCTCAGGCTCCACGGAGCCCTGGCGCACAGGCCGGGAAAATCGGCGACCGGTGAAGAGGTCCTGGAGGTGGGGCCCCAGGGGCAGCTGCCCGGCCAGGTCTGTGAGGGGGAAGAAATAACAGCTCTGTGGGTCCTGTTTCCGATGGCCAACCGGCAAGCCAAAAGCAGCAGTCCCACTCCATCCTCGCCAGAGCTCTAGTAGTAGGGGCTTGGATGGGGGCTGGAGTCTCGGAGTCTCGGGCAAGTCCCAACTTGGGCTGCTTCGTTTCTCTTGGTGGTGAGTTAGGGATCCTAATTATACCTACCTCACTTGTGGGGCTGTGGCTCAAAGGAAGCAGGTATTCAATGCAGGGCCACTACAGTTGGCCCTGTGGCTTGCTCCCGCACAAAGCAGGGAGAGAGGGTTAGGATTCAGCCCACTCTCAGCCCAGGTAGAAACCACCAGAGAGGTGAGGGCTTTCTGTAACTGCTTCACGGTTCTTTCTGTAACTGCTTCACGGTTCCACCGGGGTTAGCAGCAACCTTGCCTAAATGTTATCATGGAATTCAAGCGAATGGAAATGCTGTGGCTGGGGTTCCAACTTGGTCTTAGGAACCCAAATCAGTGCCCTCTGCACTACAGCAGCAGTCTCTAGTGTCCAGGACTTATGGGGAGCTCGTGGAGATAATCCTCCAAGGCAAGGAGGTGGGGGGCAGGGGTCCTGTGAGGCTGGAGCCCCAAGTTTCAGAGAAAACCAGCTGAGCAGGCCGGGCAAAGAAAGACGAAAGAAAGCTGAGCACAGCTGCACAACTCCGCAGGGTCCCCTCAGCAAACTCTGCCCCTAGAAGGGCCCACAGGCTGGAACGCAAGGATACTGAGCTGCAGACAGCAGCCCAGGCCCAGCACGTCTTCCTGTTTGTCTGGGGATGGTGCCTTGTGAGGGGCCGTGCCACCACACTGTGACTCATCTGTCATGCCACAGCCATCAGGGGGAAAGGCAAGGGTGCTGCAGCCCCTCCCAGAGATGCAGCTACACAGGAGGGCACACAGAGCCCCCTCCTGCTTTGAGGAATACAAGGTCCACCTACATGCAAGGCCAGATGCTCAGCATCTGTAGCAAAGAAGCTACATGCTCCATTTCCCACTGCTAGCTTCCCACCCAGGTCCTGGACCTTCTCTCCGTAAGAGCCTTGGCATGCTGGGGAGTGGCTCAGGACCTCAGACCCACTGGGCAGACCCACACCATTGTAGCTCAGGCACAGGCCCCTCACCTGCTTCAGTTCCACCGATGAAGTCCTCGTCATAGGATTCATCTGTGGAATCATCGCCATCCACCGACGACCACGCTCGGAGCTTGGCCTCTGCGACAGCAAACTGCTCGGCCACTCCTGTTGGAGTACACAGAATTCATGAACAGAGCCGCTGAGCTAAGCCAAGGGCTCGGCCTACAGACAGGAAGGAAAGACTCACCGTAAGACAGGAGTAAGACAGGAGACAGCAGCCCTGTGACAAGCGCAGGGCTGCCCTCCCTCCTCTGAGCCACCCACCTGCTGCGAAGCGAGCCTCCTGTTCTCCCTCACTGAGGTCCGAATAAGAAGAAAAAGCTGACTCCAGTGCAGCAGGCGAGTCACTGGGCTTGCTCCAGCCCTTCCACTCAATGAGGTGAGCCACCCGGCCTTGGGCCATGGCCGTGGGCTTGGTCACGTGGTCCTTTACCACCTGGGAAATACCTGGAAGTGGGGAAAAAGCCTGATAAGGAAATGAATGCATGGACCACAGTTAGCATCCACGTGTATCTCTGAGTGGGGAGGAAGGTGATACCAGCATTTGGAAAAAGTGATTGCAGAAAGCAGCCACAGGAAACAGTCCCAAAAGGCAAGTGCAAGCAGGAGGAAAAGGAACAAAGTGGCAAGGCCTGAGAGCGTGCACATACCATGCAGGGAAGATCTGGCCAGTGCGGCAATCTCCTGGATGGTTAGGGCTCTCCGGGACTTGGGCAGCATTGCGACTGTGTCTCCAACATTCACCTTGAGTCACAAGATAAAGAGGTGAGTGCCCTCCGACAGCAATGACCAGCCCTCGCACGTGCCCACTGGGCCCTCCCTCCAGGTCTCAGGGGACTCAGAAGCTGGGAAGAAGGCCCGGGAGTGATGCTCACCCTAGGAGCTCCTGCCAGCAGGAGGATGAGCAGCTACCCCAGCCACGTGCCCTTGCAGGGAGCAGTGGCAACTTGGCAGGCCCAAATGAACAGAGATAGAACCAACCCTCACCTTCCCAGTCCCTAGAGGGAAACAGGGTGTACCCAGAAGTGAGGAGTGGGGCTCTAAGGAGAGGGGGAGAGAAAGAGGAAGGTGGGCCATTAGGGACTTCCTAAAGGTCCTCTCCCCTTTGGGCTCCCCCCATCTTCAGAGTCACATCCTGGCTGTTCCTGGTCTCAGATTCAGCCTCACTCCAAACCCCGACACTGCCATCAGCTGTTCCAGAGCCTCTCCTGCTGCATCTGTCAAGCCCTAGTGACTCCTCTGACATGCCACCTGGGCGCTCCCACGGCCACTGCTCCTCCTGGAGCCCTCAATGTCCCCTGTGTAGGCTGGCACAAGTCATGTTTTCTTCAACTTCTTCCAACCCTGTTATATGCTTTTTAAAAATTTTTTATTTTATTAACTTATTTATTGGTAACAGGTCTCGCTATGCAGCTCAGGCTGCCCTTGAAGTCATTATCTAGCCCAGTCTGGCCTCAAACTCAGGCCTCCTCCTACCTCAGTCTCCCAAGTATTGGAATTACAGGCGTGTGAAACAACACCCTCCTTCTGCTGTTTTCTTAGCCCTAAACATGTGGATTTATTCTCTCTCCCTCTCTTCCCATGGCTGGCTGGTTCTCTCATCCTTCCAGGCTGGGCTGAACATCACTCCCTGAGAAGTCTCCGGGGACATCCTGTCAACGATCTATTCCCCCTCTGCCATCTTCACCAAATCATTGTCCCACATCAATGTACCAGTCTGCGGCCCTTACCCGCAGCATGTGATTACAGCCCACGTGTTTCCTGTTTCCTGCTGGACGCTCGCATTGAAGGTTTCAGTTTGTTGTGAGTACTGCTGCACCCCAGTGTTTTGGCATGTGCCTAATGCAGAGTAATCTCTCAAAATGCATGGCCAAATCAGAGACATGGTATATATGTAAACAATCTTCCTGGAGTGCAGCAGGTCACAGCCTATCTCTACTAAAATCTTTCCCATTCAATGACATCAATGCAGGCTTCACACTCAGGCCTTCAAGAGCCCTACTCTGGGAGGCCTCTGCCTCCTTCAGACCTTGCTCTCTACCACCAAGACCACCCATTCCTCACCTTCCCCTTCCTCCCGGAAAAAGAGCCCAGCATTCCCTTGGCCAAGACCACCCTTACCTGACCAAACGCCCCCTAGCAGTCTAGGGTACCACTTCCTGATAATGCCTTCAGCCCACAACCCCCCCCACCCCCACGTCCTTTCATAGTTCCTGAGGGATGCCAGGGCCTACATCTGACAGGCTGGTGTCCCTAAGTCCATCCTGTACCTGGTTCCTAGACAGCGCCCCCTCACCCCCCACAGATGTTTCTCCATGAGTACAGGCACACCCCTTTCCCCAGCTTTGCCTAGCTCCCTCCGTCGCGTTCCCACCCAGCACTAGAGCAGCCTCCGCCAGCCTCCTGACCTCAGACCCACCCTCTGTCCTTCCCTGTTAGTACCTGGCCGTCAGAGCTCTCTGGCTAGACCTGGGGGAAGGAGCACCTGCGGGGTGTTTCCCGTCTCTCTGTCCCTCCCAGTTCCCGCTCCCCCCAGCCACGGCCGCCATCCGTGCAGACTCTCCGCGCAGCTGCGGCCCAGGCCCAGAGAAAAGGTGTATGTCTCCCTGGCAACCCATCACCATGCAACAGGGTCTCCCGGGATACGGCCTGGGATGCGCTGACGTCAGCACCGAAAGCGCAAGCTAGCCCGCCCGCTGGCACTGTGCCAAGCAGAGCAGACCGGAGCGGGGGCGGCCTCGCAGACCGTCGACCGGATAGCGCCTCCGCGCGCAGGAAAAGGGAGCCTGAGGCAGGCTGGCGAGACGGGGGCGGGGGACACAGAGCTCCTGTATGTGGTTGTGGCACCACCACCACCCCCAATACCAGGCCCAGCACCTCTGGCAAGTCCTGGCTGTCCACGGAGGAAGGTCGGGAGGACCGGCTCCAGCCTCGGAGGGTCCGAGCAGATCCCAAAGAGGATAGAGAGAGGCCACGCGGAAGTTCGATCCACTCCACAGCCCAAGCGGGGTCCGAGGCCACTGTGGAGTGGGTGAAATGCTGTTCAGCTAGGGCTCCACTTTTACCAAGATCCCCATTTCGTTCCAGTGCTGCCCAGTTTCACCATCTTCCCATCCCCTCCCCCACCTCAGAGTACCAACGACCACCTGGGGTCCTCTGGATCCTGTTTGACCCTGAAGCCCGCTTCTTTGTAGCAGCCCACTGGCCACCTTCCTTCTCTGCAAATATTTTCTTTCCTATAAATATTTTACCATCAAAACTCTAGGGAGAAACTCAAGCAGGTAAAAGTCGAAATCTTCTACCAGATTCTCAGCCTACCCAAAATCCTTCCAAATGCATACTACATTCTCCCTGAATGGCAGTCACAACCCGCGCGGCCTGCCTTCTCTTCATCCACTGCCTTGGTTCTTTCTTCCCCCCAAACTTGGCTACTCTGCAGCTTTTACTCTTTTTTTCTAACAAATGCCTGCTTTTTTGTTTTTCTTTCCAATTTAGGACCCCTGTCCTAAAGCCTTCACCGGATGCCCTCTCTGGCACCAGTCCGGTTCTCCTTTCAGCCTGGTTCCCCACATCTAAGCCAGAGTAAATTTCCTCTTGCCATCTGAGCACCATGCTCTGTGCTTCCCATCACCTCCCAGATCACATCCAGGGTCTCTGATCTCACCTCTGCGACTTGTCTGACAAGTCCATCGTCCTCCAGGCCCTTCACGCTGCCACACAAACATTTTGCCCAGCACAGAAATCATAGGCATGCTGGCTGTGTTGATGCGGAGAACTGAAAGCCCAGGACTGCTCCAGGCTCAGCTCCCAGTTCTATTCCTGTTTTGGCTCCGGATGCTGAGCCAGTCCCCTCCCCACTTGGAACCTGTGCCTAGTCACAGAAGAACACTCCTGCCTAGTGGCTTAGAGGAGGTGGGAGTGCCGCAGGCCTAGCCAAGCTCTCTGGGGGCTGGGGAGCCATGGCCAATCCCCTATACAGTGTCAACAGGCCACATACATCAGAACTGACCTTTAGCTGGAGCAGCTGTCTCTGTCCCTGAGCCTCAGCCAGCTGGTGGTCCCCAGAAATGCTACCAAGCAGAAGGAAGACAGTAGGTTACAGGCCATCCCTGGCCCCCAGCTGGTACCCAAGCAGGGCTCTCAAGGCCAGTCCTGAGGTCGGCCAAATTCTCCTCGGACTACAGGAGCAGATGACTTCCTGACTCCAAGCAGGCTGCAGGGATCACAGCAGCCCTCTGCTTCTCAGCCTCAAAAGCTAATTCAAGACTACAAATCCCAGAGTTACTTCAGGCAAGTACAAATCTCAACAAGAGTTTAGCTCTTGAAGAAGTTCTAGAAGTACCAAGCACACTAAGGCCTGCATGACTGAGATCACCTGCCCTTAAGACTCAGTCCTAACCCAGCCATCACCATCACACATCTCTACCTGGCCTCAGGCTTTAAAGAAACTCTTAACACAGAAGTGCAGTAGGCTGGCAGACCTCAGATGTACAAGACCGTAGCCAGGGCTCAGAGTGCATCGCCACCGCTGACAGCAAGGCCCACGCAGGGGTCCGCAGATGCAGGAAGCAAGCCCTGGTGGCCTCCCTCTGGGGGGCCTGTCTCCAGTGTCAAGGTGACTTATTCTTGGTGAGGTGCAGGAAGGAAATGAAAACAGGTGTAGGAGGTGAGAGGTGCTCAGGTGCTCACAGGTCCCCTCATCAGCTGGCTGACTGCGAAGGGGGAGGAGTGTGGGAGGCGAGAACTCCACTGGCAGGATGCGCTTCCCGAGGGGCGCCCAGCGCAGGCGAGGCTGCTCCCAGGGAAGCCGGCAACGCGTGGCAGGGAAGTCGTGGGCAGCGGCCGGGGCCTCGGGGGCCTCGGGAGGCCCAGCCCCTCCCAAGCTGTGCGCTGCGGGGCCAGACCCGACGTGGGGAGAGGCGGCCAGCGGCGCGACCACGCGTCCTCCCAGCGAGGCCCGAGGCGAGCAGGCCGCCAGTCCGGCAGCCCCCTCCCCGCTCCCGCCCCGGCCCGCCTACCCGCGCAGGCTCCTCCCTCTGCCGCTACCGGCCCCCTCCTCAAGGCCCACACCCTCGGCGGCCCGCGCATAGGGCGGTCGCAGCCCGACGTCCGGGCCTCCACCGCTTACCCTGAGCCGCCGGGCTCTGAGAGCCGATACAGCCCCTGGCCGGGCACCCAAGCACGCTCGGGGCCCGGGCCATCGCCTTGCCGAGGTCAGGCCACCACCCGGAGGGGACTACCCGTGAGGGGGGTGGGAGCCGCAAGTCGCCGCCGCTCCCGGGAGAGGGACCCGGGCCGTGACGTCAACCTGTGGGCGTGGCTGCCCACATCCCCTCCCACGGCGGGCGGGACAAGGCCGACGTCACGGTCACGCAGGGGCAGCCCGGGGCCGAGCCGCGTCCACCAGCCCTAGCCCTTCTGGCTCTGCGAGCCACCCTGAAGGCAAGCGGGGCAGAAACTCCCTAAGCTGCAGTCATAAGACAAAACAAGAAATGCCACGCAGCTCCCAGTCCCATTTTAAGCCGGACACACAAACGCACGCACGCACACGGAGCTGGAGGACATTCTGCAGGCCAGCACTGGTGCTGAAGAGCGCCCTGGGCTCTTAAATCCTCTGCTAGCCAAGGACACTTCACCATACCCCCACGTACATCCATCCCTTAGAGAGGCAGGGAGTGCTGGGTACAGATGCAACTCCATAGTGCTGGAAAAGAAGCCTCCCACCAATCCTAAACCCTCTCCAAAGGGAGCAGGCTACAAAGCAGAAGCAGTGAGCTTAATTGAATTCATGTTTAATAATTACAGGCACCGTGCCCCCCTTCCCCCTGCCCAGGCAGCAGCAGGGTGGTGCAGGGGCTGGGGCATATGCCCCCAGCAGCGAGGACGGCAGTCCCAAGAGTGATTTTCAGAAAATAAAAAAGGACCTCAGGGGCAGGCAATAGTGCCCCCCCCTCAAGACACACCAAATTTCAAGACTTTATATATAATATATCTCTGTGCCCTCAGGGGAGGGAGAGGGACACCTGGCGGCATCTTGGAGGGGGCCCCAGGCAGCCCCAAGCCATCCTGCCTCTTCAGCCACTTTATTAGCTCAACACATCTCACTACAGGCACCCGCTGCCGCCGCCGCCGCCGCCGCCGCCGCCGCCGCCGCCGCCGCCGCTGCTGCTGCTGCCACCCCTGCAGTCCAGGCGGCTGGCCAGCCGTCAGCGTCCAGGGGGCTTAAGTCCCAGCCCCACCACCCTCAGTTGTGGTCTGACTCCTCCTCCTCAGCCTCCCGAAGCCAGTTGAAGAAGGCTGTGACAGATTTAAGGGCCACACCCTTGCCCTGCTGCTCGGCGGGGTCCTTGCTGCTCTCCCAGCTGTAGAAAGCTTCCTCCTTCACCACGTCCTCATCATACAGCGCATCGAAGAACATCCGAAGCAGGTCTGCAAGCCATCAGGAAGCAGTCAGAGCAAAGTGTCTGCCCAGCCATACGGGGCCATCCCCAGGGACCTTTCTCCCAGCATGATGTTAAACTGGGGCTGACATTTGCACCTGGCCATTTCTGAGCAACTCAGCCTCTGACCGTGCAAATCCCATAATCACCATCCAAGAGACTAGCAGGCAGATCCGAGCCCCTTGGCCATCAATAATCTCACAAACTTGTCCTACTCACCTTTGCAGTTCCGACTTCTCCACTCCCATTGTATTTAAAGGGGGTTAACTACACAGTGCACCTAATTTGGAGACTCACACAAATCCCTGACGTATCACTTACAACTATGAAGAACATAATATGGAAAATGTACTAGCCTGAGATCTAAATTCCTTTTTCACACCAGGAATTGAACTCAGGACCTTGGGTTTGCCAGGCAAGCACAGTACTGACATTCCAGCTGAAAAATCTGAATTCTTGACCCCTTTTCACTCCCTCCCTACACATCTGAATCCTCCCTTCTCTTGCCTTTGACACTTCTGAGGGTGCCAGAATATCCCTTCCTTTGTCAGCTTCCTGGTGAACTCCAAGACCCAACTTGAGTACCACCTGCTTTACCCCCACCCCTAGGTGGCTGCCACTATACAAGCCTTAGAATCCCTGAGCAAAAACCTCTCCCAGGGGCTGGAGAGATAGCTCAATAGAATAAGCGCTTACCTGGCAAGCGCAAGGGCCTGACTTCAATCCTCAGTTCCATTAAAAAAAAAAAAACAAACACCTCTCCCAGTCCCGCACTGTGCTGTCAGAACTTCCAAACCAATACTCACAATTTTTTCTTTATGTATTTGGTTGTTGTAGGGTCTCACTACTTAGCTCAGACTTATGGTGATCCTCCTGCTTTCAGCCTCCTCAGCACCAGGATTACAGGCATGCATCACTATACTTGAACTCTGGCTAGCTCAGCCTGCCCTGTGGTACTGGGGATTGAACCTCATCCGCACGCTTGCCTGAGCAGGTGCTTTTAGCCTGCCAAGCCCTCTCACCGGCCCCCAACCTCGCGGTCTTGAGGCAAATTCACAGTGAATAAAGCACGGAATCTCAGGCCCAGACCCCAGGGGAAATCCTAGGCCCACTGAAAGTTCTAAAACATCCACCATTCCTGTCGAAGGACCTTGCCATTCAGAAGCTGTATGCTAGAATGTTCCTGAGACACTCCACCCCTTGAGTCTCCAAACTGTTTGTGGACACAGTTGCCTCTCACCCTACCACCCCACAGCAGGGGCAGCAGCTGACCCTTCATCTGGACCACAAATCCTACGCATACCCAGCAATCTATTCCGCTCTAGATATTGAAGCCCAAGTTTCACACCCTACACACCAAAGGCCTCCTTCCAATCCTAGATCCCAAGAGCTAAACGAACGATTCTG
Source organism: Myocastor coypus (assembly GCA_004027025.1). Taxonomy (NCBI): domain Eukaryota; kingdom Metazoa; phylum Chordata; class Mammalia; order Rodentia; family Myocastoridae; genus Myocastor; species Myocastor coypus. Next base: position 36,580 of record PVJA010007202.1, on the reverse strand, counting down.
TCTACACTTGCTTTCCTTTCCTCCGCATCTCAATTGAGTAGTGCTCCTCAGTACCTGCCCCCATCCCACCATTTCTGCCAGATGGCCTCATTAATACTCCAGATCTACCCAACACTCAGCGCGTACCACTAACAGCCACTTTCCTACTCTAAGAATGCTCTTTTGAGTTGACAAGGCCTTGCCCTCCATAGTCTCTTCCCTGATTCCTTTCAACTCCAGGGGTTCCAGCACCATTACACAATCCCATGACTTGCGCATGTCTTTCCTGTGCGGCACTTCCCAAAGCTACCTCCTGCCCTGACTTCGTCCTCCCCAAACAGATCTAGATAACCAGCTGTCCACCTGACATCTGGGTCCCTACCAGAGACCACAGACTTATGTAATCGTGTTACCAATCCCAACCAAGAGCTCACCTGCTAAACTATCCTGGAAGTTAGCTATGATTTTGCTGAGAGCAGGGAGTGTAACTTGGGATCAAATCCAGAGCCTTACATGTGACACCTTGCAAAGTGACAGGCCTACCACTGAGCTACACACCCCCAGCCCTTTTTTATTTTCAATAAAGTGTCTTGCTAAATTGCCCAAACTGGCTGTGAACTTTCAATCTTCCCGCTTTAGCCTCCCAGAATGCCGGGATTAGGGGCACCCACCTTCACCTATGATTTTTTTTTTTTTTTAATTTTTTTTCTTGTTTCAGAACTTTTGTTTATTTTTATGGCCGGCTCAGCCTGCCCCGAGGGCAGGGCTGGCGCAGCATGTGGTGCCGGGGATAGAACCGCGGTCCCTGCAGCCGCCCAAGCTTTCCTAAGCAGGCGCTTTAGACCACTGAGCCATCCCGCCGGGCCCCTCACCTATGATTTTTAATCTCTCACAGCCCCTTTCCCCAGGTCAGTGTGGCCACAAGCTGCTATGTCCTAGATAGCTCTTGAATACGCTCACTCCTCTTCCACTGTCACTAGTGTGCATCTTGCCACTCACTCACATGGCTCCAATCTATACTGATTGGGACCAATTCTTAGGCCCCTTCGAGGACTTTGCCATGGCCTCTCTCCTGCAGGGCAATGGGCTCTCCTATACCTGCCTCTAGCAGCTCTTTCTTTGTGTAGCACTCCTGACCCCTCAGAACCTGCCTTCCTACACAGGGTCCCCCTCCCCACTCAGCTAAACCCTACACATTAGTTCCCATATCCTCTCAACACCCACCACTCACGTGGCCACTGGCTCCATGCGAGCTCGTGAACTATGCTCAACCTCCTCACTGTGATTATTCTAGTGCCAACAGGTAACCACCTGCAGAATGCCCAAGCCCAGACTTATTAACCTAAGCCTCATCTCCAGATGTGAAAACTGGATTAATACCATTCAACCTAAGTAGCTGCAAGGATGCAAGGAGTCGAGGTAAGCCATTCGGCCTTTTGCAAGGCACAGGGCAGGCACACAAAATATCTGCAAGATGCTATGTTTATCAACTCCGGACTGCTGGCGTGCAACAAATGGTTAGGCACAAAGCAAGTAGTTACTTATCTTTCAACCTGACACTAACTCTTCCATTTCCAAGCAAGGAAGCAAAGGGGGCAAGAATCAAAGCACTCACTAGGTTATTTTGCTCTCTATTGACTACTTATCTTCTCTGGATTGACCTTCCCTGACCAACCCCTCCTGCCAGCCTCCCCCATTCCCCCACCAGCCTGGCTTACTGGGGGGTTGCTCTAGTGTCACTACAAGAGCCTGGAGGGCATAGAGCGCTTGTAGCTCCTTCTGTTCATCACAAAGGTACTTCTGCAGCAGTCGAGCTCGAGCTTTCAGCACCGCAACATCCACTCGGAGGGGAGTCTCAACTACAGAAAGGAAGACAGGCATGAGTGGCATAATGCAGCCTTAACCTGCGTCAGCCCTAGGAAGCGAAGACTGAAATCCTTCCTTTCATTTCAAGTTGGGCCCACCCTTGCCCTAGCTTCTCTTACAGATAATCGCAGAACAGCAGACGGCTGTCATGAGGGCTCGAACTAATGTGTTGGATGCTGACTGCTGCTCACTCAGATTGGCCTGTGTAGGAAAAACAAATGACTGTAAGTCGCCATTTTTATGACCCACATGTCCAGTCAAGAAGCCCCTCTCCTCTAGCTCTCCGTTTCCAGGAGAAACAAACCTCTATCCAGTCGAACACTTGCTGATTGTTGCAGCGTTCCTGAAGCAGCTTCTCCAGCCGCTTGCTCAGCTCCTCTAAGGGGAGTGCCCTCTGCCCAGGACTGTCTGACTCCTCTCCCAGGGTATACTCCACATGCTGCAATCAAGAAAGCTAGTCAAGGCCAGGCACACCATGCGGCGATCAGGGAAGGCGGGTAAGACTCAACTGTTAGAAATAACAAAATTTGGGCCCGACGGGATGGCTCAGTGGTCTAAAGCGCCTGCAGGAGGCTGCACGGACCTAAGTTCGATCCCCGGCACCACATGCTGCGCCGGCCCTGCCCTTGGGGCGGGCTGAGCCGGCCATAAAAATGAGTGAATAAGCAAACAAAGGTTCTGAAACAAGAAATAAATAAATAAATAAATAAATAAATTCTTTAAAAAAGAAATAACAAAATTCCAGTCCCAAACCTGTTTAGCAACAAATGCATGAACATCTTGGCCTTCAGGCAGAAATTCCTTCCAGCTGAGCTCAGCCTCTCGCCATAGCATTCCCACCTTTTTGGGACCCTGGAAAACAAGTTTCAGTGCAGTAACCATCTCTCTGTCCAACATTCAACATGTCCACAACAGGCATCCAACAAATAATTTAACTAGAAAGCCACCAGGGACCTATGATGAACAAAGTAACAGAGGTACTACGCAGGCACAGCCCTTCTCAAATAAGCACCCAAATGAACAAGTCCTCACCAGAACCAACACTTTGACACTGGGTTGGGAATGATCTAAAGAGCCTCTAGCAGAAATGTCAGTTAACTTTTGGAAGATTCTAAATAAACTAACAGACTTCAATAAAGCCAAGGGGGAAGAAAGTGTAAAAAGAATTAAGATGTTATAGGGGGCTGGGGAGATAGCTCCGAGGCACAAGTGCCTGCTGGGCAAGTGCAAGGTCGTGAGTTTGAACCCTGGTCCCACAAAAAAAAAAAAAAGAATTAAGATGTTATAAATATAAGCACCAAATCCTCACAATGAATGTGATCCTTACATAGCAGTGTAAACATACACGAATTAAAAAAAAAAAGACTTCCCTGAGGCAAGCCTGGGCTACACAGCAAGTTCAAGGCCAACCTGAATTACAGAGCTGTCTCAACCAACAGAAGAATCTTTACAGACACCAAACCCGAGTATTTCATCCTAGTATCTTCCACAATTTCTTTTGCTAAAACAGCTTGGTTTTTCATTCTGTATTCTGTAAGCAAAGAACCAATATTTGCTTCCAGAAACAAGTAACTTGTAGTCTAGTTCAATATGGTTGTTTCCTAAGTCCAGAAATCCTTTGAGGCAGAGCCCAACACACAATGCATTCGCACAAAAGCAGATCTGAGCACTGTACCACACAGCTGCACGCTTAACTTCTGACTGCCACTAAGCAGCACACTAATCTTGCCATTTGCCACCTTTTCACTTTTACACTCTACAGCCACCAATTAACTTTCGTAAAGCCTGCCACATACACTGCCAGGTACTCTGCAACCTCCATTTCAACCATTACCTTACTTTTTGTACTTAGTACAGGGTCTACGGTCTCACCACACAGGTCGGACTCATAGTAATTCTGTTTTCAGCCTCCCAAGTGCTGGGATTACAGGCACACACTACCATGCCATCTCTATCTGTGTCTCACTCAGTATGTCTCAGGGGTAGGGCCAACAATGCAGACCAGGAATAGAACCCCTGGCCCCTGCATCTGGCTACGCAGGTGCTTTAATACACTGAGCTATCTGGCTGGCCCTTCAATTATTTTTTTTTTTCAATTGTTATTTTGTACTTCCTATTTATCTGAGCTTTTTCAGACAGGGTCTCCTATGTAACCCAGGTTTGCATTAATCTTACAGCAATCCTCTTGCCTCAGCCTCCAGAGTCTGGGATTATAGGTGTGTGTTATCGTATCTGCCCATGTTTCTGGAAATTGAACTCAGGTCCTTACAGTTGCCAGGCAAGTGCTATGCAAAGTAACAGAAGTACCATGCAGGCCGAGCCCTTCTCAAATAAGCTAAATCTAAATCCCAGGCCTCTCATGAGGCATCGGGTAGACGACATTCTTACTTTTTCTCTACATACTTATTTCATTGACTGCCATACTTCTATTGCTCAGGATACAAAGAATGTTCAGAGAAGTGCACTGAGGACTTGGGACATGGCTCCCTGTTGTGCATCAGGCCCTGGATCCGATCCCCAACAACACAATACACACCAAAGCTGAAGAATTAAATGAACAAATGAATCATGGAACTGATTCTCCTTCAGCCTGGCCAGAAGCCATGACAGGAGCTATCTGAACAGGACTGTGGTTTTTTTTTTTTTTAATTCTGTGGCCAGCTCAGCCCACTCTGGGGCGGGGCTGGCACATATGTGGTTCCTGCACTTGCCTAAGCTTGACCTGAACAGGTGCCCGCTGAGCTATCCCGCCAGCCCAGGACTGCTCATCTTAACACTGCCACTCAGGTACCAACATAGTTCTGCCACCAATACTACAAGGACTCATGGTCACTAGGAGCAACCAAAAGCAACCCTGGATGCGTCACCCCCTTCCATCACCTGGAAAGACCCACTCACCATGCTTTTGCACAGGAGGCCCAGGATTTCCAACAGGAGGGAAGTAGCTTTGCCCAACGGCCTCAACGGCTTTGTAGTCTCCCTATAAGAGAAAAAAACCCTCCTATCAATGGACTCCACAGCTCTCCAAACCCAAACATCTAATCCAACAAACCACCCTACCCATCTCCTCCAACCTTTACCTCTCCTGAACTGTACCTTGAAAGGGGCTTACCTGAACAGTTCTCCCATTGGTACCCCACCTTCCTGCAGAATGGGTGTTATCAACTCTGCCAGGTAAAGCCACACATGGGGAACATCAATCTCCATGTCCTCAGCCAATTCCAGAATTTCATATAGCCTAAAAAAGGAATTAAAAATACATTATGGGGCAGGTCAGGCCCCAGCTCTGTACAGCTGAGGGTCATCTGTAAGATCTCCATGAACACTTTCTAGACATAGACCTAGGGTAATTAAGTTAAAATCACCTTTTATCCTCTCAAGCTCACCTCCTGCCAGAGATTACAGGGATTTCTGAGCCTACTGCCTTACTGTAAGACCCTGGACACCCACCCCAGAAGGCGCCATACCCTCGGTAGTACTGGGTGGTGGAGAGGAGCCCAGTACATAGCAGCCTGTGCAGAAGCTTCCCCATGTGCTCCCGAGCAATGGTGCTGCGCTCCAGTGTGGACTCAATGCCGTGCCGCACAAAGATGAAGAGCAGGGAGGGTGAGGCCAGCTCCTGTACACACTGCACTGCTTCCTGGGGACAAACGGGGAGGTGTTCACCACCTGGCCCAGGCCCTGCACCCCACACACGAGCCAGCCCTGCCACTGCCCACCTTCATGTCATTCAGGTGGAGATACTCCTCAATGATGGCCCTGGACTTCTTCTCTAGCTCTTCCTCAGAGAGAGCAGCCTTTGGAGGGCTCACTGGGGGAAGGGTGGCTTCCCGCTTTACTGTAGGGTGAGACAGTCTTCAGTTCCAGTCTTCTTAGCCAACAAAAGCTGGAGCTCCCAAGAGAGCTGGGGCCAGCTGGTCCCAAAAAAGCCAGCAGCCTCCCCAACTCCTCTCCCAAACCCTCACCAGTGTCCCGGCCCCGGTCCCGGTCTTCCGTGAGGCTTGCTGCCTTGCGCAACCCATCCAGCTGGGAAGGCCGCTCTCTACTCCGCTCTTCCACTTCCTTGCTGAAGCTTCGCTTGGTAGCAGGTGTCCGAGCACGATCAGATCGGTCCCCACGATCACCACCCCGTTCACTCCGCTCCACTCGGTCTCCCCGGTCCCCAGCTTTCTCACCTCGTTCTCGGCTCAAGCTACTCCTGAAACAAAGAAAGGCATTCTTTGGGGGCCTGGCAGGATGGCTCAGTGGTCTAAAGCGCCTGCAGGCCACTGCAGGGACCACAGTTCAATCCCCAGCACCACATGCTGCATCAGCCCTGCCCTCAGGGTAGGCTGGGCTGGCCATAAAAGTAAACAAACAAACAAACAAAAGTTCTGAAACAAGAAAAAAAAATGAAATTAAATTAAAATAAAATTATTTTTTTAAAAAAAGAAAGGCATTCTTTTGTGTAACTTCCCAATCTGCCCAGCAAGTGTTGAGCCTTGGGCTCAGCGTGTGGAATATGCCCAATCTTAGCAAGGGGCTGTAGGCATCACAGGTGTGACAAACTCCCATGCTTTGACAACCAACACTCAATCACAGTACACCCCAGGGAAGAAGTAACCCCCCCGGAAAGCTCACCTCTGCACCACACGTCTGTTATCTGTGCTCTCTGTAGGTACTGTTTGTTGAAGGGCTGAGAAGCGATTCAAAGTACTAGTAGCTGGACGAGCAGATTCCGGTGCTGAGAAGACAGAACTCAGGCTAAGATCTCTTCCTACCTTCTTGTACTCTGCCCACCTGACAGGTTAGGGCACTCAGCCTTGGTGCTGACAGTAAGGCACCTCCTACCCGCCCTCTCATTATCCAACCACCGGAACTGAGGCCACCCCTCAAGGGAGCCCACATTGCTAACCAATACCCCTTCCTCAGGCTTATACCTGCATCTGAAGGCTTGGCTCCCGAGCCCCCGCTGCTGCCCTTGCCCCAACTGAGTCGCCCTCCTGGTGCAAACAGCTGGTTGTTGGAGTCAATGGAACCAGGCTATAGGGATGACAGCATGAGTCACAGGTCTGACCTGGTAATCAGCCAGCAGCCCCCACCCTGCCATACCAGCACTAAACGTCAGACTACAGGCTCTGCAAGCTTATATCGCCAACCCAACGACTCAATTCTGCCACGTCAATGCGAAAGCTGTTCTGGCTGACACTTAAAAGGAATGAGTATGGCTTTCTTCTGAAAAAGCTTCACTTACAAACACAGCTATTTTTTTCTGTTTCTTAAGACAGGGTCTTCAATCCCATATATATATATATATATATATATATACACACACACACACACACTTTTTTTTTTTTTTTTTTTTTTGGTCTTTTTGAGATAGGGTCTTGCTATGCAGTTCAGGCTGGCCTTGAGCTCACTTTAGTAGCCCAGGCTGGTCTCGAACTCGCATCGATCCTCCTGCCTCAGCCTCCCGAGTGCTGGGATCCTAGTATTATTAAAAAAAAGGGGAGGGGGGTCTTGCTTTGTAGTTCAGGCTTGCTCTCAACTCACTAGATGGCCCAAGATGGCCTTAAAACTCCCAGCAATCTTCCTGCTTCAGCTTCCAGTGTCAAAATTATAAGCATGTACAACAACACCCAACAAAATTTAAATTTTATATAATTACTATATTATAAAATGTTTACCTTTTTACTGAAAAAAATTTAAAAACAGAAAAGAGGACTGGGTAGCTCACCAGTTTAAGCACCTGCCTAACAAGTGCAAGGACTCAGGTTCAATCCCTGATACTGCATGCTGTGCTGGGCTAAAACCCCAGGTGTACCGTGCCAGCCACCAAAACCAGGCTCAATGACACACACTCATAATCCCAGTGCTGGGGAGGCTGAGACAGAAGGATCACTATGTGTAGTGAGACCATGTACTGAATAAATAAATGATTAAAATAAAACTTAAAAAACAAAAGATGAAGCTGAGTGTGGTGGTACACACCTGTAATCCCCGTACTTGGGAGGCTGAGGCAGGAGGATCAGTGCACATTCAAGACCAGTCTGGGCTACAAAAGTGAGCTCAAGGTCAGTTTGAGCTACACAGTGGGACCCTGTCTTAAAAATGCAAAAAAAAAAACCCCACAAAGATGAGTCCTACTTAGTGAGTTCAAGGCCAGCATGAACTACATAGTAACACCATCTCCAAAAAACAAACAAAAAAGGGTTCTTGGGTTGTAGAATATATAAAAGTGGACAACGCACTGGATCACTGGATAGGTGGTTTGCCCATACCCATGTGAAGAAACCCTGAGAGCTGGCAGTCCTGCATCTAGTAATTTCCATTAGTCTAAGAAGAAAGCCTCAGTAACTACTTTCCCAACTGACTGACCCCTCTACCGCCTCGCTACCATTATCCCTGGCAGCACAGCCCTAACCTTTGTGATCTTAGTGAGTCGTGAAGTGTCAATGGGGCGGCTGCCTTTACTGATGGGAACAGTGTTCCAACCACCATCATCCACAAGTGGGAGGCCACGACCTGGAACAAAAAGGAAATGTCACTGGAGTAACACTGCGTCTTAGCAGCTGCTTTGCCTTAGGCCACTCAACCCTACCTTTCCTCAGCTCCTCAGTTCCATCATGGGCTTTCAGCGGCCCAGACACGTGGCACTAGTAAGAAGTCATCATCGGAAAGTGAACTCCCACACCCTTCCCTGCCCCTATTTTATTTATTTATTTGTTATTTATTTTGGGGGGTCTTTTTGAGACAGGGTCTCATTATATAGTTCAGGCTGGCCTCGAGCTTGCTTTTGTAGCACAGGCTGGTCTGCAACTTGCACTGATCCTCCTGCCTCAGCCTCCCAAGTGCTGGGATTACAGGCCTGCGCCACCACGCCCAGCTTCTGCCCCCCCTTTAATGCTATCCTCTAACTTACTAATGGGCGGGCCTGGAGGGCCACCTCGACGCTTGTCACTGCCCTTGGCCATGAGCTGCTGCACTTTGATATGTTCTCTATGCTCCTCCATCTCGGCCTCCTTGTGAATCTGGTCAATGGTCTTGGGACCCTGATCTCCACGTCGTGGCACCCAATTGCTCTACAGGAACAGGAAGCCATTTCCAATTACATCAGAAGTGCCAGGTAACACAGCACTTACAACAGAATGACAGTGAGAAGAAACGTACCTGTCGCAGATCCAACACATCCTGCAGCATAAATCGGATGCGAGATGATGTCTTCTTTTCTTTAATGATTTTTTCCATCTGGTTGAAATACTGATCCATTCGGGGCTACAGAGACCAGGTCATGAAGAAAAAGCATCTCACCAACAGCCCAGACTGGCAGGCTAACAACACGGCTGACTTTAGTGGCCAGGGGGCCCACCGGCTTCAGCCAGCCCCTCTACACCCAAGGAGCCTCACCTTGGCTTTGGCAAAGTCCAGGTCTTTACCAATGGTGGTAAGAAGGCGGCAGAGGCATTCCAGGGACTCTTCATCATGGTTCTTCAGTAGCTTGACCACACAGTCATGCATAATCGCCTCAGTTAACATCTTGAGCTTGAACAACTCACCAATAAACTTGATGTTCCCTAAGGATCGCCTGCGGGCAGTGTCCCGAGCCTCTTCCAACTCCTCCTTCAGGCGTCCCCGCTCCTCTGCCTGCCAGTCACAGGAGGGCAGTGTCAGATCTGACACCCTGTAGCACATGCTACAGCCTCTCTCTCTATAGTCTACACACCCCGTGAGCAGTGAAGCAGGAAGCCTCCCACGTTCTACAGCCAAGTGGCATTTGGGCGAGAGGGTGGTGCTGAGCAGGGCGGAAGCAAGGTGGGCTTTCTCACCGTAGCAGCCTCGTCCATCTCTTTTTGCTTTTTTTCAAAAACTTCATCATCATCTTTGTCTTTTTCAAATTCCTTCTGACATCGATTCAGCAACAGTTTTCGGAAGTTGACAGTCACGGTTGGCTTTTCTGTAGTGGGCACTTTCAGCTATAAATCAAACAAAAGGGAATGCTGAGACGAGTGAAGGGCAGGCAAAACCCCTAGGCGCCTATCCCCAACCTAGCAGACCTCAGGCTTTGGCCCTGCCCTCTTGTAGCTGCCAGGAAAAGAGGCTGGAGGGAACCCAAGATGGTGAGGCCAACAGGCTCTGGAAAGCAGCGGGAGCTGGGCAAGGTGGTGAGAAAAGCATAGCACTGACCGCCATGAGGCAGCGGCACATGTTGGCGTAGGCCACAGAGAAGTTGGGCTCCGAAATGGCCTTCTCAAAAATGAGGTCAATGACCCCTTTTAGACGTTCCTCAGTGTCAATGGCTAGCTGTGTCACTTGCTTCATCAGCTGATGGAACATCTGGGGTGTGAGCTTATTCAGGATGGAGCGAACCCTGCGGAACAAGTCCTGGGGGAAAAAGGACAGGAAAGAAACAGGATCCAGTGAGGTTCTGCAAGAGGCTGGTGGTAGGGACAGAGACAAGGACGGATGAAGGGGGCACAGTGGGTACAGCCACCAGGCCTGAGAAGCAGGGCAGAGCAAAGGGAGGACCTGCCAATACCTGTGTCTTGCTGCCATCAGCATCTTCCTCCCCGCGCTCCTTCTCAGCCGCCGTCCGCTTGCTGCTGGGTTTCCAGGCCTTCTCTGCTTTGTTCAGCTTTATATCTTCAGTCATTAACACTGTGGCAATGATCTTGCGTGGTTCTTTCCGGGAGCCCTGCTGAGAGCGCCTGGGTCCCAAGCCAGCCTGCTAAGCAAGGGAGGACAATGAAGACATAAAAAATAGAACACACGCAGGCCAGCTGCATACCTCTAGGGCAGACCGATCATCCACTCCGGTGCCGCCCCAAGCCCTGCATCCTCAGCCAGTCCCACTCACCGGCCCTCGGGGCAGCTCCCCACCTGGCCCACCCCTTGGGGGCCCACGACTGCTAAGGGCTGTCCGGCCAAGGTTGGCAAAGGGTGGAGTGAAGTCCGGGCCACAATTCATGCCAGGCAGTCTTGAGGGATCCAGTGGCCGCAATGGTGTTTTATTGGCCTGTGAGGGAAACACAACAAGTCTCACCAACAGCCAGTGACTACTGACTCCTCCATCCATACCTCAGGCTCCTCTCCAGTCAGCCCAGCCCAAACTTTCCCTCCTCTCCTTCAACAACCAACCTTGTCCAGCACGACATCAGTGATATGGGGCAACCCCTCCGGCTTCTGCATACTGGCAAAGATGAACTGAAAGCCAAGCAGGAACTCACGGTCATAGCGCTTTTTTTCCTCAAGATTTAGAGGCTTCCACTGATCTGCAAAAAAGAATGTATCCATCACGCTTCTGTCTACTGGGACCCCTCCAAAGCCCACAGCCTTCTCCGCCCTTCCTCCAGCATACCTGACTTATAGTCGTACTTCTGTTCCCCAGGCTGGATATTCTCAGCATTATGGATTTTGTCCTCTTTGGAGTCCCAGGTCTCCTCTACTTCCTCCGGCCCTGGGGGCGCACTGCTGCCCTCAGACTCTGGGCCTGGATTGCTGCCTACAGGAGGCTGACTCTCCGTCTCTGGTACTGTTGGGTTCACCTGCCAAAAAATGGTTTCGGTGGCACAGTGAACCTGAGTCCATAACCATACTCTGCCCTCCCCATTCTCTCTTTCCAGCTCCCTTACCTCTTTGAAGGCATCAAGGAGGTCTCCCACAGCCTCCTTTTTATTTAGGTCCCTAATTTTCCGTCTCCTCTTTGGCACAGATACTGCCACTAATTAAGAAAACACAGACGGGAATAAGTTAGATTACCGCCTACCTATGGGGAAATCGGCCCACAGCCACAGCATCACCCTTCCTCTTTGCATCTCACCCTCTCTAGGCTTCAGAGTGCTTAGAGAGCTCCTAGAGCCATCACAGAATTTCTAGGCCCCAGACTCGGTGGCCCACGTGGAGGTCACCAATGAAGCCACATCTCCCAGCCTGCCCCACATCCACTACCCAGCCACCCCTTACCTTGGGTGGCTGCCACAGCCTCTGAATTTGGGGATGAGTGGGCTGGGACAGAGGTGCTCTCTGAGCAGAGCAGATCCTCTTCTCCCTTTTCTCTCTGAACTTCAGCTTCTCTTCCTTCTTCATCTTCCTCTTCCTCCTCCTCCTCCTCTTCCATTTCCTCCTCATGAGGAGGAGAAGCTACTGGGGGAGTTGAAGGTGGAGTGGCAGAAAGGGTGGCAGAGGGAGGTGCAGGTGCAGAGACCTCCTTAACCTCCTCCTCTGGCTCACTGACTGGGCTCAAGTCCACAGCAGGTGGTGAGGGGGCCCCGTTGAGCAGTTCCTCGGGTTGAGCAGTTGGAGCCTCAGGCTCCGGAGATTGTGAAGGGCAAGCCACAGGCAGAGAAGAGGCAAGCTCTGGGCTTGACTCCACCTCTGATTCTAGCTCCTCGGGTGGCACTATACCATTAGTCTCAGGAACTTCCACCTTGTGAGACTCCAGGGGGGCAGGAATCTGAAGAGGACTGGAACAGAACTCGGATTCTGGGATTGGTTTGCTAAGTGTCACTTCTACTTCCAATATGGGTTCAGCAAGAGGAGTGGGTTCCGGAGAGAGGCAATATGGCTCCTCAGATTCGTGGGAGGTGGGGGTTGATGCTTCTGCAGACATTTGTATCATCCCTGCTGTCATAGGGTCCCCAGGAAGAGAGAGGACTCCAAGATTAGGCTCAGACCCCGGTTCCAAGATTGGGGGCGGTGATGGGGTTGGAGAGGGTGATGAAGGCTGGGACTCTGAAGGGCTGTGCTCCGGGCAGGGCAATCCTGGCCGGCCCCCAACGAGAGCTCCCTGTGACCGGTCATCTGCACCACAGGAAGGAGTCATGAGAAAGAAGGCAGGCCCTCCATACCACTGCTCCTCCTCTCCCAGCCAGGCCACTCCCCACTAAGCACTGACAGGGATCCTTCATCATCTCCTACCAAAGCTACCACTCATTATGATCCAAAGGTATCCACCTGCAAAATCTGGCACCCAAAACCCAAGCCATCTGTGGAGGCTGATTCAAGCCACTCCACTTCCTTGGAATTTCAAGTTGTCACACTCTATTTCCCTTAAAACCTCTGTCCCATTGGCTATCTTACCTGGCCGGACAATGACAGCAACCTGGGGCGTCTCCCCATTAGCTTGAGGCTCCAGACCGCCTCCCGTCTGCAGGACACAAAGGGTTACCAAGTTTGCACTGCAGAGTCCCACAACCCTTCTTTACTAGAGCCATTTCTACTTTAGCTCTGCCTAGAAATCCAGGAAAGCAGGGAAATAAATCCCTTAATTGAAGAAAGAGATCACAGGACTTGGTAGCTGAGGGTAAACATCCATCTCAGCAAGGCCCTAAAAAGAGGAGACAGTACCTGGGGAGGGGTGGGTGTGGAGGCAGTCCGGGCCCCAGACATGATCTCCTCCGTGATATCTTTCCCTCCTTGGTTTGGATCTCGAATTCGGATCTGAGGAAAGAAAGCTATGGCATAAGTGGGAAGCAGGAGGAGCTGACCTCTCCACACTGCCCCACTGCTGAGACTCTGGGCCAACTCCCCACCCCCTACTGGGAAGCAGGTGGGTGGGTGCCGGAAAGCCTGACTTTCGTCAACCCATCTGGCTGGCTCTTATAGTTTCTGCCCTAGCCCCCACACCCTCTAAGAGACCCCTGACCTCACAGAGCACAGCCCTAAGCATCACAATGCCCCTCCCCACACACCTTGCCCCAACAGCAGTCCCCAAGTCAGAGGCTGCACACCCTACAGCCTGAGACCCCCATCTAGCACCTAGCCAGCTTGCTTGTGGCTAGGTCGGCCTGATCTCTGGGGGCAGGGCCCAGATCCAGTGGGTGGAGCCAGGGTGACTCAGCGGCTTCCCCAGCCCTGGCACCCTGTTCTGGGCACCACGCCCAGGGCTTGAGGACTGAGCAGAGGCGGAGGCCTCCAGAGTTTCCAGGACTAGGGAGTGGGGGGTGGGGCCACAGAAAACAAGCCATTACCAAGGCAAACCACCAGAAATCTAAAACCAACCCTAGTTCTTATGAACCCCCAGAGCCCAGGTCTCAGGAATTTCTCCACTAGCCAATTCAGCCTTTCATGATAAGCTACTTCTACACTAACATCTTAGAACCTTACAAAGGACTTGAGCATTCCAGATCCCTGCCTATTCTCAGTTGAGGACCTTCAAGTAAGTTCCTGCTCAGAGGCACAATGCCCCAGAGTCTCCCCTTTCTAAATGCCCCAGAGCCTCCTGCTGCTACTCACCGTCTTACGTTCTCTCTTAGGAGCAATCTGGGGTGGCTGGTTCATCAAAACAGGGGTGGGGGCCACGCCAGCAGGAAACTGCTGCACACCTTGAGCTGGGTAGTAGGCGCCAGCTTGAAGAAGGAGCAGAAAGAAAAAAGGGCAGCAGTGTCAAGGCCCAAACATACACTGATGCCTACCTGAGTACCTGAACCTCTCATCACCCATAACCGGCCCCCAGCCCAGCTCCACCCTCCTCCCCGAGGGAGTCAGATGTCTGTCAAAGCTGGGGAACCAGTCTGAACTGCGTTTACAAGAATTCCTGACCCTGACACTCGCTCACGCTCACACACACACACACACACACACACACACACAAACACCTTCTTACACAGGCAACTCTCCCCCCCACACACACACACTGATCATGTGGGGCTCGTGCCTGTCCCACCATTCTGTGGGTACCTCATCTGAGCAAGCACATACTCTCTGAACAGGAAATAAAATCAGCTCTTTTCCTACAAGTGAGAAACAGAGATTTGCCAACCCTGTTTCACTCACCCTGAGTCCAATCCCATTATCCAGCATTTCCAAAGGGGCAAGGAAACAAAAATACTACAGTCTAAAACCAAAGTGGTGGGGCCCGGCAGGATGGCTCAGTGGTCTAAAGCACCTGCTTGGTAAAGCTTGGGCGGCTTCAGGGACCGCGGTTCGATTCCCGGCACCACATACTGTGCCAGCCCTGCCCTCGGAGCGAGCTGAGCCAGCCATAAAAATGAGTGAATAAACAAAGGTTCTGAAACAAGAAAAAAATAAAATAAAATAAAAAATTCTTTAAAAAAATAAAACCAAAGAGGTAAAAAAACAACTCCTTAAAGCAATATTCCTTAAAGTCCTCAAATGGACAAATAGCTGCGTCTATGTCACCCATAATTTCTACTTGATTGTTTCTGACCAGCATCATGAGTACTATCTAAATTATACACAATAAACCGGGCATGGTGGTGCACACCTGTAATCCCAGCACTTGGAAGGCTGAGGCAGGGAGGATCAGCGGGAGTTCGAGACTAGCCTGGGCTACAAAAGTGAGCTCAAGGCCAGCCTGAACTGCACAGGGAGACCCTGTCTCAAAAAGACAAAAAAATAAAACAAAATAAATTATACACAATATACACAATCAAACCCATACCCATCAGAGAGGCTCATACAATTTTTCCTGATAGGAAAAAAATTTAGACATCATTGCCATTTTAAAAACACACCAAAGACAAAAGGAAGGGCTGGGGACATAGCTTAGTAGCACAGTGCATGACTGCCTGCCTGACAAGTGTGAGATCCTGAGTTCGATTCTCAGTTACTAACTAAGAGTAGCTGACAAGCCCCATGTTTCATGGGTCCCCTCCAATATGGAACAAGCACCACGGGGAAAGTCCAACCGGCCTCATGCTGGAGCCTGACCCATTTTTTGATGTGTAAAGGATGTCAACTGTCTTAGCAGAAAATCAAGTCATATCCCCCCACCCAAGCAACACACTTTAAAAATTACTGTTTTTTTTGTCTTTTTAAGACAGGGTCTCGCTATGCAGTTGAGGCTGGCCTTGAGCTCACTTTTGTAGCCCAGGGTGGTCTCGAACTTGCACCGATCCTCCTGCCTCAGCCTCCCAAGTGCTGGGATTAAAGGCGTGCGCCACCACACCGGCTCCTGAACTCACTTTTGTAGTCCAGGCTGGTCTCGAACTCGCACCGATCCTCCTACCTCAGCCTCCTAAGTGCTGGGATTACAGGGGTGCGCCACCATGCCCGGCTAAATTACTTAAATATTAAGCACCAATCACCACCTCTGATTTTTTTTTTGGGGGGGCGGGGGTCATTATAAACTTTATGTTATGGCTGGCTCAGGGGGTGGGGCTAGCACAGCATGTGATGCCAGGAATGGAACTGCGGTCCCTGTGGTTGCCTAAGCTTGCGTAAGCAGGAGCTTTAGACCACTGAGCTATCTTGCTGGCCCCCTTCTTTGGTCATTTTGTGAACAGGGTCTCTTTACATGATTTAGGATTGTCAATCTTCTTTTTTTTTTAGGTCTTTTTGAGATAGGGTCTCGCTCTGCAGTTTAGACTGGCCTTGAAGTCACTTCTGCAGCCCAGGCTGGTCTCGAACTCACACTGATACTCCTGCCTCAGCCTGGAGTAATGGGATTACAGGCATGCACCCCACACCTGGCTAATCCTATACTTTCTGGACCAAAAGCTATAGCGGGAAATGACCTGTGTCTTGTGGCAGAGGATCAGGCTAGATGCCTCCTGGGATAAACTTTCACCTTACTCTCTCTCACTTACCGTAGGTCCCAAACTCAGTAGGGCTTGCACCCGGATAGAAGCTTGGGGCTCCTGGCTGCACAGGGTACTGTTGTGTCGGGACAACATATGTGGAACGCCCCTAGGGGAGTTGGGAGAAGAAGAGGAGAGGAGTTGAGGGGAGCTAGAAGCACATCAGATTACAAAAACAAAGCTGGACAAGAAGTCCCATTTCCTTAGAGAATCACAAGTAGGGGAGGTGAGATCTGGGGCTCCCAGTCCCCAAACCTCCATCCTCACCTGTCCAGGGATGTAGTAGGCCCCCTGGGAGGCTGAGTAGGAGATTTGGGAAGGGATCATCATTACTTGGGATCCAGCAGGGTAGACATGGGCAGCTGGGCCAGGACGGGCAGGGGCTGCACTCTGCACTCGGGAGGCTGCACTGCTGGGGGGCTGGGCCCGGCCAGGGTAGAAGTGCTGTCAGGAGGGAGGAGAGGGACTGGGTCAGGAAGAGATCTGGCACTGGCTCACTATGTATGCTCTACAGCATGGAGACCAGGCCTTCCAAGACCCACTGGATCAACTGACAGCTACATGGCCTCTTGGGGATAAACATGCCTTAACTCAAATGAACACTTTGAGTCCTGCTTATGTTTAGCCTCTCACCACCATGCATGCTCATGTCACCTCCGCCACACTGTGTAAACAATCAACAAGGTTCCTACAAAGTAGGGTTCCTAACACCCAGGTGCATCATGCCTAGGTCAGTCTCTTCCAGGCAACGCGCTCCCCAGCATGCACTGCTCCAAGGTACTGAGAAGCTAAGTGCTAACATGCATCAGTCTCACAATTCCCAGACACTTGTTCTTCGACTCTAAGCTGCTAACATGCACCTCTCAGCTTCAAACTGAAGACCTAAGCAGCATACAGGTCCTCACCCTGATGATGTCCCCCAAACCATATATTTAACACCTAACCAGGGTGAAGGGGAAGGGTGAGAGCAGGAGATGGTCCAGGATTAGGAAAGGGGAGTATTACCTGCAGAGACCTGAATCCTCCCTGAGAGCACATGGGGGCAGGAGAGAAGAGAATTATCCCCAAGGTGATGAGGGAGGAAAAATGGAGGAGGTAGGACAAGAATCCTCCCACTTAGTGATGAACTTGAGGAACAGAGGCAGAAAAAAGAAAAAAGAAAAAAACTGGAATGCTTTTCTCGCCGCAGTCCAAGGAAAAAGCAAGAAAAGGGAACAGAGCAATGGCAACTTCTCAGTAAAACAAAAATACAGGAAAGTAAGAGTTGGCGAGTTGGCAGCATGGCCTATAACGCTGTCCCCAATTCTCAGAGTATCAGGACCCCAATGATGCCACCCTCTCCAACTACATACTCAAGGAACCCGCCACTGTGTAAGTAATCAACAGCACAAAGTACAGAGCAGAGGAAGTATCAGAAAATTGGGGCTAGGCAGAGCTTCCATAATTTCTACTGTAGGCTGGAACTGGCAGTGGCTTTCTCGGTGCCCCCCCCACCCCAACTGTGTCCCCAACCCCTCCCTCACCTGGCGGGGCTGAGAAGGCGTGTTCATTTGTGTCGCTTGTGGCGTACTGAACACCACCGGTGCAGTCTGCCCCGGGGGGAACGCTGGCTGAGGGGGGAGACCAGAGTTCAGCAAGAGGGTAAGGCCGGGTGGGGCTGAAACCCAAGCTGGTGAAATAAGGGGAGCATATCTGCAGCAAGAGCCTCAGAAGCCCACATATTCCCTCCCGGTGATAGCCCCCAGGGACAACCAGGGGCCCGGTCTCGATTTGGCAACGGGCAACTGCACTTTGCCCTAACACAGATGGGGGTGGGAAAGGCTGAAACCTGTTCCTGACCTACGACTGCCTGGTCTCCCCCACCCCCATCCCAGTCCAGATAATTCCTCCCTAATTACCTGTGGGAGTCCAGGGGATGGGGTGGGCGGGGGGCCTGTGGGCTGTGGAGCTTTGTTCATTTCATTGGTGCCACATCAGGGTCCCCCCAGCACCTGTTGGGAAAGAACGGAGCTGGGAGAAGGGAAAACGACCCAAGCAAAAAGCAAATGGAATGGGGGAGGGGGTGAAGCAAGGGCTGTATCCCCTAGAGTCCAAGAGGTGCCAAGGAGGTGAAGAAAAGGTCCAGCCCATGCCCCCCACCAGCACGCTGTCAAATTTGCATCACCTCCAACCACCGTCCCCCACCCGGTGCCCAGCTGAAACAACCCTCACTCACCCCCTCTGTTAAGAATAAGTCCACGGTGCGGCTTACAGGTTCTGGGCATCCGAGGGCCTGGGGTTGGGAGGTGAGGGGTATCAACCTGGCTCCGCGGGGCCCAAGACCAACCAGACCGGAAATTCCAGGTCTCGCTGGCACCAGGCTCCCGGATCACAGACGGAGCAGGCGGCTTTGGCCGTGGTGTCCCCACCCCCCACCCGGGGACACCGGGTATGGGGCCTGGCCTGGGGACACACGAGGCACGCCCGCCGCGGAGGCCTTCGCGGGGCCGGAGGCGAGGTTCGCCACCGCCCGGACGCAGCCTAAGGGGCGGGAGTCGGAGCCAAAAAGCCGGCCGGGCTGCGGCCGCGGCGGAGCCAGCTCCTGGGTGGCGAGCGAGGGTCGGCCCGAAGGGCGGGCGGGGCCGGGGGGGCTCCTCCCTGCCCGCCACCGCCCTCCCTGCGCAGCGCCGGCCAGTGCCAGAGAACAACGTGTCACTTCCCGGCGGCCCGGCCGCGAAGGGGGGAGGGGGCGACGGGCCCGGAGCCGTGGTGCCGGTGCCCGCGGGCCGCTAGGCCTGCTCGGGTCGCGCCGAGGTGGCATCGCGGTGCCAGAGAGCCCGGCGCACTTCAAGCCCGCGGGGCCCTCCCGGGCGGCCCCGCGCTCCCCCGCCCCCACCCAGCAGCCAGGCCTGGCCAAGCCAGGCACACGTGGGCCGCAGATCGGGGCCTGGCGAGCCGAGGCCCGAGCTCGGGCCTTGGGGCTGGGGCGCCGGGGCGCCAGCACAGGGTGGCCGGTCCCGGCCCGGATGGTGGCGGATGCGGGGGGAGGGGGTGGGGGGGCCGGGTCGAGCCCGGACATGGCGGCTTTACCTTCAGTCTCCTTCAGTCCGCGCGGCCGAGCCCCACGCAGCCGCACAGACGTAGTCCACAACCATTTCCGGCTCCCCGCACAGATCCCGCTCGGCGGCCACCGCTTCTCCGCAGGCGCAGCCGGCGCCCCCACGTGACCGGCGCCGAGGGCGGAGCCGTGCGGAGAGCCGGCGCCGCGGCGCACATGGGATTCGCCCCGCCCCGTCACGTGACAGCCAGAGCCCGCCCCCGTGTCCCCTCCCGAACTTTAGAATTCCCAGGCCGACCCCTGTCTGACACTCTGGTGGTTCTTTAGTTCATTCATACTTCGCTAAAGCATTGCCTGAATGCATGCTGAATACTAGGCGAGGTGCCGGGCCGGGGGCTGAGAATACAGAGATGAATTATTCAGCCTTCGGAAATACTTTGATTAGATCACTCACGGACTCCTACAAAAGAAATTGTTACCCTGAAAGAATTGAAACTTTTAGGTGGGCGAACTGGCACACGCCTGTAATCCTAGCACTCTGAAAACTGAAACCAGACGGTTGCAGCGAGTTCGAGGGCAACCTGGGTGGAGTTCAAGGCCAAGTCTGGATTTGAGATTGAGACTGTTTCAAAAAAAAAAAAAAAAAACTGCAACTTTGGTCGGCTAGGCGTGGTGATACTCTGCCTATAATCCCAGCATTCTGGTTGGCTGAGATAGGAAAACCGCAAATTCAAACCCAGCCCAAGGCCGAGGAGATAGCTCAGAGGCACAAATGCCTGCATTCAATCCCTGTTTTTAAACCGGGCGTGGTGGCGCATGCCTGTAATCCCAGCACTTGGGAGGCTGAGGCAGGAGGATCCATGCGAGTTCGAAACCAGCCTGGGCTACAAAAGTAAACTCAAGGCCAGCCTGAACTGCATAGCAAGACCCTGTCTCAAAAAGACCAAAAAAAAAAAAAAAAAATTCCTGGTTCTGCGCAAAAAAACAACCCAAGCAATTTATGATTTCACAAAACCTGGTCTCTAAACTTAAAAAGAGCTTGGGATGTAACTTGTAACCTAGGGTGAGGGCCCTGGGTTCAATTCCCAGCGGGGGGGCGGGGGGCACATTCTAACCAAAGACGAATTGTAGCTGGGCATGGTAGCTCACGCCTGTAATCCCAGCACTTGGGAGGCTGAGACAGGAAGATAGGTGCAAAGTGAGCTCAGGGCCAGTCTCAACTGCATAATGAAACCCTGTCTCAAAAAGACAAAAAAAGTATTATATAGTGAATGGATTTGTTTACCATAAACAGCTACTCCTAAGGAGAGGCTTAATGAGGCAGGGTAACAATCCAAGCATTCTGGAGGCTGAGGCATAGGATCTCCAGTTCAATAGCAGCCTGGAATACATAGCAAGACTGCCTCAAAAAAAAAAAAAAACTGCTGGGCATGGTGCCTCACACCTGTAATACCAGCATTCACGAACCTGTGGCAGGAAGGTAACTGTAAATTCCAAGGCCAGTATGGGTACATGGTTCAAAGATAATCTGAACTACATAGGAAGACCCTGTCTCTCAAAGTCAACAGAGGTATGGTTCAGCAGCACAGTACAAGGTCTTTGAGTTAGATTCCAAGTACCAATAAAATGACATAACTCAATAATGAAAAATCAGGGGCCCGGCAGGATGGCTCAGTGGTCTAAAACGCCTGCTTTAGAAAGCTTGGGCAGTTTCAGGGACCTCGTTCGATCCCCAGCACATGCTGCGCCAGCCCTGCCCTCAGGGCAGGCTGAGCCGGCCATAAAAAAATAAATAAACAAACAAAAGCTCTGAAACAAGAAAAAAAATAATGAAAAATCAGACTAATAATGCCTGTGGTAATTTTGAGGGCCACAGGCTGGAACAACTCTAACTTGGGTTTTAATCCAAGATGTTATACCTATCTATGTACTACAGCCTACCTACTACTGTAGCAGGTGGTTCAGGTGTGAGTTTTAAATACCATGCATCCACTCTTGGATTTCGAGGATTATATAAACTTGCCTTAAAAAATAAAAAATAAAAATAAACTTGCCTGCACAGGGAAATGTATGTGGCCTTTAAACCCAGGGAGTGGGGCCCAGCAGGATGGCTCAGTGGTCTAAAGCGCCTGCTTAGGAAAGCTTAGGTGGCTGCAGGGACCAGTTCCCGGCACCACATGCTGCGCCAGCCCTGCCCTTACGGCAGGCTGGGCCAGCCATAAAAATAAATAAATAAATAAACAAAAGTTCTGAAATGAGAATAAATAAATAAATAAATAAAAATAAAATAAAAAATAAACCCAGGGAGAGCCGGGCGTGGTGGCTCACGCCTGTAATCCCAGCACTTGGGAGGCTGAGGCAGGAGGATT
>PVJA010007202.1:0-14713 GCA_004027025.1 Myocastor coypus | reverse complement strand
ATTTGCAGCATCACTTGCTACGTATGATCTAGGCAGTCTCAAGCCTCACCTACTCCTCCTGCTCATGGTATTAAGATTGAACCCAGGACCTGCTGCATTCTAGGCCAAATACTCTAACATGAAGCTGGATCCCCAGCCCCTCACCTTTTTCTTTTTTTAAAGAATTTTTTTTTTTTTCTTGTTTCAGAACTTTTGTTTATTTATTTTTATGGCCGGCTCAGCCTGCCCTGAGGGCAGGGCTGGCACAGCATGTGGTGCCCGGGATCAAACTGCGGTCCCTGCAGCCACCTGCAGGCGCTTTAGACCACTGAGCCATCCTGCAGGGCCCCACCCTCACCTTTTTTTGAGACGGTTTTATACACAGTCCAAGCTGGCCTCCAACTCAGTGATCCTCCTGCCTCCATCTCCCCAATGCTGGGATAGGTGTGCTTTTTATTTTAAAAAGCTGTTCAGGGGGCCTGGCGGGATGGCTCAGTGGTCTAAAGCGCCTGCTTGGGGAAGCTTGGACAGCTTCAGGGACCAGGGTTCGATCCCTGGCACCACATGCTGCGCCAGCCCTGCCCTCGGGGCGGGCTGAGCTGGCAATAAAAATGAGTGAATAAACAAAGGTTCTGAAACAAGAATAAAAATAATAAATAAAATAAAAAATTCTTAAAAAAATAAAAAGCTGTTCAGGCTGATCTCAAAACTTGCCATCCTCCTGTGTCAGTCTCCATAATAGCTGAGACCACATCTTTTTTTTTTTGGTCTTCTTGAGACAGGGTCTCACTATGCAGTTCAGGCTGGCCTTGAACTCACTTTTGTGGCCCAGGCTGGTCTCAACTCACTTGCCGATCTTCCTGCCTCAGCCTTCCAAGAGCTGGGATTATAGGCATGCGCCACCACCCCCGGCTGCTGGGACAACATTAGTACCTGATCTGGACTGTATTATTCTTCCCACTGGATAGGAAGGGCTAAACTGGGAGAAGTCTGGAATTGGCACCTGGGCCTTACTCCAATGCCCCCTTTTCCTGCTGTCACTGATAACACCTTAATATGTATGACACCATAGGACTTGATGTGCTAGGCAAAGGTAGTGGTACTGGGTTGTACAATAAGCTCAAGGCCAACCTGGACTAGAGACTGAGAGCTTATCTCAAAACAAAGAAGAAAAAAGTAATTGAAACTTTGGGCTGGAAATCCGGGTGTGGTGGCACTCGCCTGTAATCCCAGCACTTGAGAGGCTGAGGCAGGAAGATTGGCAAGTGAGTTGAGACCAGCCTAGGCTACAAATGTGAGTTCAAAGTCAGCCTGAACTACATAGCGAGACCATGTGTAAAAAAGACAAAAAAGGGGCCCGGGGGGATGGCTCAGTGGTCTAAAGCGCCTACTTGGGGAAGCTTGGGCGGCTTCAGGGACCGCGGTTCAATTCCCGGCACCACATGCTGCACCAGCCCTGCCCTTGGGGTGGGTTGAGCTGGCCATAAAAATGAGTGAATAAACAAACAAAGGTTCTGAAACAAGAATAAAAGATTTAAAAAAAAAAGAAAAAACTTTGGGCCAGGTGTGGTAATATACATTACAATCATAGCACTCTTTGAGGCTACATCAGAATTGCAAATTTCAGACATAGCCTTGGGTCAGAATGGGAATTTTTATTTTTATTTATTTATTTTTTTAAAGATACTTTTTTTTTTTTTTAAGAATTTTTTATTTTATTTATTTATTTTTTTCTTGTTTCAGAACCTTTGTTTAGGGGCTGGGGAGATAGCTCCGAGGCACAAGTGCCTGCTGGGCAAGTGCAAGGTCGTGAGTTCGAACCCTGGTCCCACAAAAAAAAAAAAAAAAGAACCTTTGTTTATTCACTCATTTTTATGGCCAACTCAGCCCACCCCGAGGGCAGTACTGGCGCAGCATGTGGTGCTGGGGATTGAACTGGGGTCCCTGAAGCAGCCCAAGCTTTCCCAAGCAAGCACTTTAGACCACTGAGCCATCCCACCAGGCCCCCAGAATGGGAATTTTTAAACCCTCAAGGCTTCAAAAGAGACTGGTGAATACAGGACAGGATTTTTCTTTTCTTTTCCTTTTTTTTTTTTTGTGGGACCAGGGTTCGAACTCACGACCTTGCACTTGCCCAGCAGGCACTTGTGCCTCGGAGCTATCTCCCCAGCCCCTTCCTTTTTTTTTTTTAAGACAGAGTCTCGGGCTGGGGAGATAGCTCCGAGGCACAAGTGTCTGCTGGGCAAGTGCAAGGTCGTGAGTTTGAACCCTGGTCCCACAAAAAAAAGACAGAGTCTCAACTAAGCAGTTTGGTCTGGTATTGTGTTCACTTTTGTAGCCCCCAGGCTGGTCTCAAACTCGCAGAGATCCTCTTGGTTCAACCTCCCTGGGTGTTAGGATTACAGGCACATGCCACCGTGCTGGATTCTGGGGCTGCAACACAGTGGGCACCCACATCCAGAGAACTGGGGCACCCAGGCCGAGACCACAGGGCCTGTGGGGCTGAAAATCAAGCTCAAGTCCTTGTACTTGCCAGGTAGATGGCTCATGCCTCTGAGCTATATAGTCCCGGCTCCAGAACTACATTTTGGAGTGAGATGTACTTGAGATTTGAGATGAATTTGAAGGTCACTTACAAGATCTCAGCAAGTTCCTGAAACTGAGGCAAGAATATCAAAAGTGCCAGGCCAGTTTGGGCAGTTTAGTGAAAACTATCTTAAACTAAGAAGAAGAAAAAAAAAAAAAAAAAGGGCTGGGTATATATCTCAGTTTAATCCCATGTACTATAAAAAAAAAAACTAGGGAGGAGAGTATACATACCTTTGCAAGTTATGTAATCTAAGAAGCTTCTAAAAGTTACTTTGACCACTCAGACTTATTTAGTGACTGCCTCTGTTCAGAGACTGAAGCCATAGTAATTGTTGGGTAAGCGCTGCCTGTGATTATCTAGGACCACATGTTGCTGCACGGCATCCACAGGGCTTCAGGCCTTATGAGGCAGTCTGTTCTCATACCAGCCCCATCAGGAAGGAGCACTACAGACCCAGAGTGATTATGTTCCAGGAAAGAGGCCACTACTCTTTCCCACTGTTACACTAAAATGAAGGTCAACGACAAGTTTCCCATCCAATTTCTACAAGGATAGTCCCAAAGCAGATGTCAGTATATTAAATCTCTCACATAGCAGCCAGGAAGATAGCTCAGCAGCAGAAGCACCTGCCTGCCAGGCATAAGGTCCTGAGTTCAATCCCCAGTACAAACAAAACAAAACAAAACAAAAAAACTCCTGATAAGCTGAGGTCACAGCAAGTAAAGATGTCCTTCTCTTGCTGGGCATCACAGCGCACACCTGTTTTGTTTTTGTTTTTGTGTTTTTCTTGCAGGATGGGGGTTTGAACTCACGACCTTGCACTTGCCAAGCAGGCACTTGCGCCATGGAGCTATTGCCCAGCCCCACACCTGTAATTAATTGCAGCACTCAGGAGGCTAAAGCCCAAAGATCACCACAAGTTCAAGACCAAGATAGTCTTGAACTATCTTGACCTCAAGTCCAGCTTGAAGCTTTTCTCAAAACTAACAAGGGGAAAGGGGGATATAGTTTAGTACTCCTTACATCCAATGACCAGCATTGTCAAAATAAAATTGTAAAAAGTTGTTGGAACATGCCTGTAACCCCAGAACTCTGAGAGGCTGAGGCAGCAAATTCAAGCCCAGCCAGAGCAACTTAGTGACTTAAGCACTAACATCTCTCAAAATTTTAAAACACACCATGCAAACTTATGTCAAATCTCTGAGAGGCTGAGGCAAGAATATTCCAAGTTCGAGCTAAACCTGGACGATTTAGTGATTTAGCAAGACTCTTAGGAAGAAAAGAATATCAACAAGTAAAAATGAACAAAGAAAAAGCTGGGGATATACCTAGGTATAACTGCTAGCACCACAAAAGCAAATAATTTGTGTATGTGCACCTCCTAGAAAGAGATCCACTACACAGGCTCAGAGATGGTCTATACAACTCCCTCTCCCATCACTCCACACTCCAATCAAGTCCCAGGCCGTGACACCACGGACGACAGAGAGCCCTTGAGGATAAAGGTCTTTATTGAACAAAGTTATCTCAGTTACAAAAGAACAGAAGGTAACGATGATCCCAAAGGTCTGGAGCAGTATCCAGCCCTGGTGGCCACTTAGAGGTCATAGTTGGGATTCTTCCGAAGGATAACAAAACCTTCCAGAATGGGGGTAACCGGAAGAAACTCCTCAGTGGCCAATTCTGCACGCTCCCCATGCGCCAGCAACACTGGGGTTGTGTGTGTCTGGAACCCTGTGATGGTCTTAGGCTTGCCGGCCTGCCCCACAACATCCACTGCCTATGGGACAAGAACAGCAAGACGAGGGGACTCCAGTTAGGGAAGAGCAATGCCTCCTGCCCATACTCATTTCAGAGAAGCAAGGTTCGTGTGCATTTTCCAGGTTCTACAGCATATCCTGTGCCCACCCTACGACAAAGCCTCACCTGGCCCACGCGGACAGACACTGGCAAGGGCCGCAGCTCCTCATCGAACGTAACCAGCATTCGAGGCTGCATGGCCGCAACCAGCCCATACAGTACGTAGTGCGATTTGCCTAGAATGACTGAGGGAAGCACAAAGGACCAACAATTACACACAATGGCAGGAAAGGCCTGGCCTTTAACTTGCTATCACTGAATTCATACTCCTCATATACCTCACTACTCAACCCGCCACACCCCAACTCTCTTTACCCCCAGTCTTCAGACTTGAAAATCACTTTACCCCGCCACTTAGGAGCAAAAGCCAGATCAAAAATCCCCAAATCTCTTGGATCCTATCAGAAGTGTGGGAGCTAAGATGCATGAGGCCCAGAGAACCTAGTGACACAGGACAGAAGAGCGAGGCTGATGTTATGACTCTGTATTACTCAGATGGCCCTGGTAAGGATTGACGGAGGATGTCACCAAAATGTTCCACAGTATATTTCTGATAGTAACTCACTGTTTCGAACATCCAGGAAAGAGACAAGCACAGTGAGCAGCCCTGCCACGGCCACTTGACTCATAAGCTGCCGGTCACTGTGGTAGGGGCAAAGGGTGAGCGTGCCCTTCCCTAAGTGTGTCAGGCCCTGTGAAAAGAGGGAAGTGGATGTGAAAGGCCAAGGAGGTATTCGCCTAACCCAGCCAAGCAAAAACCCCTCCATGTGTTCACATCTTCCCTCCTAGGCCAAGAATCCACACCACCCTCCATCGCCACACGCAGTGGGCTCAGCACATCCCAAGGAGCTTCTACTCTGTACCTGGGCCAAGCGCACCATGAAGAGATTGTTGGGGTCCTTGGCGTGATACTGGGCTAACTGGCGCAGCATTGCCGCCAAACGGGCATTATTGGTACCTAGAAATGTGAAACATCAGAGGCTTGGAAAAAGCCCTGTGAGTGCTCCCCTGATCTGCTTGCAACCTTCTTCTTTCTGGTACTCACCACTGCCCACCATGCCCATGGCAAAGATGGAGTTGTAGGAAACCTCTGGATCAGCATCGTGAGAGAATTTGCTCAGAGTATCCAAGATATTGAGGCGAGGGTTTGAAACGGAGATTAAGGCCAGTGCTAAAGGCACAGCCCGTCGGAGTGTAGGCTCCCCATACCTCAACTGGTAGTAAAATGAATTAACAACAGATAAGTGGTAAAAACATGTTCAACTACAAGCACAGGCTGATGCACGAAAAGGGGCTTACATTCTGCACAGAGAGTACAGCAAAAGACCACCAAGAAAACACAGCAGCAAGTCTCCTTTGGGGAACCCCCGGTTATCATACCAGCATATTCCAAGGTTGGGGTATAGCTCAGGGGGAAATGCTGCTCTAGGAGGCAAAGCCCCAAGGTCCAATTCCCAGCACACTCCAAAAAGACATTCCAGTCTCCTCAGCCGAACTCACCAAGTGGCCAAAGGTTCGAAGAGCCATCTCTGCACCAATCTCCTCCCCCATAGCAATCAGGGCGATCCCAAGAACAGCCACTCCCTGGAAGTGAAGAGGCAGTAGAGCTCACTAACCTACACAAGCCAAAATAGTCACCCTCACTCAAGACCTCTCTGAAAGGAAGTAACCCTCAACCCTCAGCCCCCAAGTCAGACAAATCGCTCCCCCATTTGCCTGGGGGTCTCTACAGCTGCACTACACACTTCCCCCTTCTTCCCTAGAACATCCTTCTGAGAGAGCCTGGCTGCCCCTGCAACCTGATGTGCTCCCATGTCAGCAGGGGCTTCCTTCTTGTCCTTGTCTTTCTTTTCCTTCTTATCTTTGTCTTCCTCCTTTTCCTTGGAGTCAAAGTGCTCACTACAAATGTGGAGCAGCTGCTGAACCTTCAGAACATTGCCAGAGCCTACAGCAGCAGGAAAAGATGAAAATGAGAATATAACCAGGAAACAGAAGAAGTCTAGACTCGAAGGCAGAGGGCCAGGATGTAGCACAGCAGCCCAGCACCTCCCTGACAACCACAAGGTCCTGAGTCTGATTCCAATACTCAAAAAAAAAAGTGGGGAGACGAGCTGGCGAGAAGGTTCAGCGCTCTGGAGCACCTGCTTAGGAAAGCTTAGGCACTGGCAAGTGCAAGGTTGTGAGTTTAGACCCCACTCCTGCAAAAAAAAAGAAAGCTTAGGCAACTACAGGAACCCAGGTTCGATCGCTGGCACATGCTGTGCCAGCACCACCCCCAGGGCATGGGCTGATGCATGAAAAGGGGCCTTGATAAGGCTGAGCCAGCCATAATAAAGACTCAAAGATAGAAGTATACAGTCTTAACAATGCGATGAGAAACTGGAAAATATTATTTTACAATATTTTCCTTAAAACTTTGATTGAAAAAAACAAAGGGCTGGTGAGACAGCTCAGCAGACTAAGCACCTACTTAGGTAAGCACAGGGCCCAGGGTTCAATCCCTGGCATCACATGCTACACCAGCCCCACCCCAGGAGCACTGAGCCAGTCACGACTAGGCACGTTGGCGCATTCCTGTAATCCCAGCACTAGGAAAGCTAAGACAGGAAGATCACTAGAGTTCAAGCTGCACAGAGACCATGTAACAAAATATATTAAAAATATATATATAAGGTAAGAGAGGACCAAGGGAGTAGACAACCCTGGGGAAGCACAGGATGGTGACAGACACAAACCCGCATAGGCGCACACATCCACCAGTGTGTTGGCAAAGCTGCGGAAAGGCTCTGACACAACCTCCAGCGCAGCCAGGATCGCCTCGATGGCTTCACCCTTCCCTACAGGACAGATTCCAGGGGTCAGAGGCTACATGCTTCTGCCAGCTCACTCTGGCATATAAACCTGCCCTGCTATGTACAATGACTGCTGGCCCCTGTCCAAACCAAGATCCAGCCCCTCACCCAGGTGGTTGAGGCCCAGTCCAAGAGGAAGCCATCGGGCGTAAGTGTCCTTAAGCTCAGTCTCTGATTTCTCCATGATGGTCTGAAGGATGGTAGAAGTGACATCTCCATTGCAGGAGCCCACTGCTATCATCCCACAGGCTAGAGCTGTCACACCTGCCACCTAGAAATAAGAAAATCAGTATTACATGAAGCAAGATTTTTTTCTTCCTTTTTTAAAAAATTTTTAGCCGGGCGTGGTGGCGCACGCCTGTAATCCCAGCACTTGGGAGGCTGAGGCAGGAGGATCCGTGCGAGTTTGAGACTAGCCTGGGCTACAAAGATGAGCTCAAGGCCAGCCTGAACTGCATAGTGAGACCCTGTCTCAAAAAAAAAAAAAAAATTTAAAAAATTTTTTTATTTTTTATTTTTTTAAATTTTTATTTATTTATTTTATTCTTGTTTCAGAATGTTTGTTTATTCCCTCATTTTTATGGCCGGATCAGCCCACCCCAAGGGCAGGGCTGGTACAGCATGTGGTGCCGGGGATCAAACCGCGGTCCCTGCAGCCGCCCAAGCTTTCCCAAGCACACGCTCCAGACCACTGAACCATCCCGCCAGGCCCCAAAAATTTTTTTAATTTTAATTTAAAAAAAAAATTTTTTTTTCTTGTTTCAGAACTTTTGTTTATTTATTTTTATGGCCGGCTCAGCCTGCCCTGAGGGCAGGGCTGGCGCCAGGGATCCAACAGTGGTCCCTGTAGCTGCCTGCAGGCGCTTTAGACCACTGAGCCATTCTGCCAGGCCCCTTTCTCTTCCTCTTTGAAACAGGGTCTCACTATTATAGTTTAGGGTAGCTTTGAATTTTCTACATAGCCCAGACTAGCCTTGAACTGAAGGTGATCTTGCCTCAGCCAGCCTGCAGAGTGCTGGGATTACAAGCATGTACCACACCAAGCTGTCTTTTTTTTGAGTCACATTATGTAGTCCAGCCTGACCTTAAACTCATGACATAACCCAAGCTGGTCTCAAACTTGCAGTTATACTCCTACCTCAGCCTCTTGGTATTACAGACATACAACACTACAACATCTGGCTACACAGAGAAAAATATTAAATAATCATGTCTTGATTCAAGACAGTGATTCCTATAGTGTACAGTTCAGCCATCTTCCCTAATCACACTAGATTTAGAATAAGCACTTTGTTTAACTTTTTTTCTCTATCTATCTATCTATCTATCTATCTATCTATCTATCTACCTACCTACTTACCTACCTGCCTACCTATCTAATATGGCCGGCTCAGCCTGCTCTCGGGGTGGGGCTGGTGCAACATGTGCTGCCAGGGATTGAACCATGGTCCTTATGGTTGCTAAGCTTGCCTAAGCAGGTGCTTTAGACTGCTGAGCCAACGTACCGGCCTCCTAACTTTCATTTTTTTGAATGTATTTAGTACGGAGTCTACAGGGTCTAACTACACAGATTGGATTCGTAGTGATCCTCCTGTTTTCAGCCTCCCAAGCGCTGGGATTACAGGTGTGCGCCAGTCTCAATCGCTATCTCAGAGCACCCACAGCATGCTAGAGATCAAACCCTAGTCCCCGTGTCTGCCTGAGCAGGCACCTTAATCTGCTAAGCTATCTCACCAGCCTAGAATAAGCACTCCCTGCTTGATCACAGGTCAAAACAGCAGCAGCAACCATTCACTGAAACTTACTGCATGCCAGCCATGGGGCCAAGTGCTTTGTACACTCTTCTAACACTTAATCCTCACAAACCAGGCATGGTAGCACACACCTAGAATCCCACTCAGCACAGCACTTAGGAGGCTGCAGCAGGGGTGTTGCCATAAGTTCAAGGCCAGCCTGAACTATATATAGGGACTCCAAGGCACATCTAGGGCCGGGGATGTAGCTCAGCGGCCCAGCGCCTGCCTGGCACGCGTGAGGTGGTGAGTTCAATTCCTGGTAAAAATGTTACAACAACAAAGGGCCAGTGTGTATTACAAAGTAAAAACCTGTTTCCAAAAGCCAAAGAGGAGGGGTCTCTCAAAGAAAATCATTGCCATAGCTTTGCCCCAAAAGTCCTATGTGTTAAAGGCCTGGTCCACAAGGTGGCACCACTGGGAAGCGGTGGAAGCCAAGTATGCCCTTCAGGTCAAAGCAGCACCTGGGCCCTGTCCCAGTCTGTGCTGCCCGGCTTGCAATGAGATAAGCAGCCTAGCTCTCTCTGCTATGTGTTCTGGCCACAGGCTGCTGCTCCATCCAAAGCAATGGGACTGTAGAATCACATACCACCAAATTCTGGGAGCCAAAATCCACCTTCCTGTTAATTTCAGGAATTTAGTTAAAGTAATAAAAAGCTGACTGATACAGCCTAGAGCACATGAAGTTACTCCACCTCCTAGTCCAAGTTGTAAGCAGTTCCTCAGGAACCCGAGGACTGAAGCTCAGTAGCAAAATGTCAACTTCAACACTCAGACTCGAGGCTGGGCATGGTGGTGCACGCCTGTAATCCCAGCACTTTGGGAGGCTGAGGCAGGAGGATCGCTGTGAGTTCGAGACCAGCCTGGACTACAAAAGTGAGTTCAAAGCCAGCCTGAACTGCATAGTGAAACCCTGTCTCAAAAAAAAAACACCACTGAGACTCAACTATGCTGGAAACCCCAGTTTTAAGGGGCTTATTTCATTGAGATGTCCCCACCACACACACATCTCTTTCACAATTTGCCACAGAGACACTCACGGCACCTTCCCTACCTGCTGCAAATGACCAACAGCCTCTACTCACCTCCATGCTGGACTTGGAGTCTCCCATCACAGGCAACAGTAGTGTTAGAACATCCTCACGATTTGAGCCAGCATAAGCCAAGCCTAGTCTGCAACAGTCAGAGATGAGAGGAAACAAACATGCTCTGAGAGCAAAACACTGACCACAGGGTGGCAGTCCTTAGCAAAACAAAGGCAAAAAGGTCCAGCTCTAGTTCACCAGGGAGTACAGGCTGAGGGCTACCAGGAAGAGAAGCAGGAAACCTCACCCAAAGATGGAGCCTAGCCTCATGGTGTTGCTGTTGTGCAGCACATAATCTGAGAGCAGTGCCAGGGCAGGATCACACTCATTCCGGACCCCAGAGTTCACAATTCCACAGGCCAGGAGTGCTCCTGACTACAAAGAGCAAGCAGATTCTCTACTTAGGCACTGTACCTTCTCTGGCACACAGGATCCACAAGGGCCTCACTGTGCACTTAACTTCACTGAAGTGAAGAAGGGGTGTGCTCCATGACCAACAGGGAGGTAGTGCTGTGCATCCAAACATGGGACCCCTGATGAGCAGGGCCAGCCAGACCAACCTTGATGTAGTCTTCAGAGGAGTACAGGTACTTGTCGATCTGAGTGAGGCCACCATCCACATCCCACAGCAGAATCATGCCAAGGGATGCGGCAGCACTCAGCATTCCTGCAGTGAAAACAATTCATTAGGGCCAGGCGTGGTGGTGCAGGCCGGTAATCCCAGCACTTGGGAAGCTAAGGCAGGAGGATCGATGTGAGTTCAAAACTAGCCTGGGCTACAAAAGTAAGCTCAAGGTCAGCCTGAACTGCATAGCGAGACCCTGTCTAGAAAAGACAGACAAAAAAAGGAAAGGAAAGGAATCCATTAGCCTTAAAAGGGCCCTTCCTAGAGGCAACTCTTATACCTACCCTGGCCCTTTAACTGAACTCTAGGAACTCCTTTATCAGGTAACATTTTGTAGGATAAAAAGTCAAAATAGTAACAAAAATATACCATGGTCCTTGTTCTTGTAAAGCCATTTGTTTCCATCATCAGTAAGCAATTTGTCCTGGCCGAAGGCTGCATTTACAAAGCCATTCACAAAAGACGAGGCCAGGTTCATGCGAGCAGAGTCCACCTGAGAGCCACTGCCACCAAACCCTGTATAGGAGGGAGAAGGGAGGAAAGGCTGAGAACAAGGTAAGAAAGTAACACAGTACGGCAGCCTATCTCTTGTTCTGAACTGACACTTTAGGACCCTCTATGTCTTAGTGGCTTGGAAAAAAGCTTGGGGGAACGCTGAGCTCCAGGGTAAGCAGGTGGGCCAAGCCACCACTCCCAGTACAAGGGGAGCGATTACCAATCCTTCAATCCCCCCTCACAATGACAGCTACTCACTGTTATTCTCCAGGTGTGTTTTGTAGATGTCATCAGGCACCTTGGGCTCCATGATGTCCAGCTAAAAAGCCAGAGGGACCCTGTCATCTCACTGCATAGCATTTCTCACTAGGGAGAGTCTAGCCAGAGGTACAGCCAGGTAGGTCAAATTTAAAATTATAATCAAAACGTCTTGATGGAAAGAATGAAAAGATTCTCACCTCCCGAGCCAAGGCCAAAAAGTTACTGTTGAGCTGTACATTTGACATGATCTCTGTCAGGTCCTCATACTCCTCCACATCTTCACTTAGCTCAAGGAACACCCCATGCCGGCCGAGCATGAATGCCATCTGCTTCTGTACCACCCTGTGAGAAAAAGCCATCACAGCTGCTCACTCTCACCCACTAAGGGCAACAGAAAGTCCCTCGGACCTAGCCCATAGTCCTAGCTCCTCATGAAAATGCTCCATGCGTGGCTTATCTCTTCCTGTGCCAACTTCTTCCCCACATACACATCCTTGCAGGAGGTAAAGATGTCTTCTACCAGCTCCATGTCATTGAGCATCAATGCCAATCTCAACGCTTCAGGAAAACGGCTAAACTTCCGGAACACACCCAAGGCACAACGCAGCAGGGCAGAGTTCTCAGGCTCTGGGACATAATTCACACAACTACAAAGTAAAAGTAACAAAGAATTTGCAATGTCTCAGACATCTGTTCACCTCATTTAACTCATCTACCCAAAGTACCCTAAATATTAAATGCTAACTATATTACTTTTTTTTTTGCAGGACCGGGTTCAAATTCATGACCTTGCACTTGCCAGGCAGGCACTTGTGCCACAGAGCTATCTCTCTGGCCCCTAACTATATTACTGACAACACTACTCTAGATGCTAGGTCTCCTAAGACAATACAAAACTCCGTTCGCCAGAAATTAATTGATATGCCGGGTGTGGTGGCTCACGCCTGTAATCCCAGCACTCTGGCAGGCTGAGGCAGGAGGATTGGTATGAGTTCGAGAACAGCCTGGGCTACAAAAGTGAGCTCAAGGCCAGCCTCAACTGCATAGCGAGACCCTGTCTCAAAAAGACAAAAAAAAAAAAAAAAGAAATTAATTGCTATCAACAAATTAATTACAGCCTGATAGGACGCTTGAAGCAGATGCTTTGGGAGAACAGAAGAGGCACAGATGAGAACGGAGGGCTTCTCTGACATTCGTCTCGGCCATGCATACTCACCTGGTGAGATACAGGCAGACCTTCGCATATGCATTCTCATCGATGTCCTTCTCCAGCATGTCTACCTGCTCAATTTCCATCAGAAGATCACATGCCTCATGCTCTGCATTGTGGGCCATGTTGTAAGGGACAATTTCCTTCACAAGCGTAAGCAATGGCTCCCGCTGTACTTTCTCTGCGTCATCCAACTCCTGCCACTCCTTAGCCACTTCTCCTGCCAGATGCCTACAGACAGCACAGACCATTATGGGTGTACAGTTATGGGGAAAGTAGTTGTGGGTCAAGAAAGTCAATGTCTGGAATATTCAACATGTCAATACTCTAGTAGGGAGAGTACTATAAGACTGAACCTAGACTAGCAGAGGCCCAAGAATCCCCTTCAGATTCCCGAGAAGAAAAGTTCTTACCTGACATACTCATGACCCCACGACGCCAATTCTTCCTGGGAGCCCACTAACCGGTACTTGAGGCACTCACGCTCCCCACTCATGGTCATGGCCAAAACAGAGATGATGTCAGCAGCAAAACGCTGTCAAGAGAGCAGTCCATGGGAGCTGAACCCAACAGTTCAGGGCAAGGCGAGTATGATGGAAACTGAGATCACTGCCACTATTCCCCAAATTATTAAAAATATACCAGTCTCTATATTAAAAATGTTACCTAGCCGGGCGTGGTGGCGCACGCCTGTAATCCCAGCACTCGGGGGATCGGTGTGAGTTAGAGACCAGCCTGGGCTACAAAAGTGAGCTCAAGGCCAGCCTGAGCTGCATAGTGAGACCCTGTCTCAAAAAGACAAAAAAAAAAAGTTACCGGGCCAGGCGGGATGGCTCAATGGTCTAAAGCGCCTGCTTGGGAAGCTTGGGCAGCTTCAGGGACCGCGGTTCGATCCCCCGGCACCACATGCTGCACCAGCCATACCCTCGGGGCGGGCTGAGCTGGCCATAAAAATGAGTGAATGAACAAACAAGGGTTCTGAAACAAGAAAAAAAAAAAAAAAAGTTACCTAAATGGGGCGCGGCAGGATGGCTCAGTGGTCTAAAGCGCCTGCTTAGGAAAGCTTAGACAGCTGCAGGGACCATGGTTCCATCACCAGCACCACAAGCTGTGCCAGCCCTGCCCTGAGGGCAGGCTGAGCCGGCCATAAAAAAAATAAAAAATAAAAAAATGTTACCGGGGCTGGGGAGATAGCTCTGAGGCACAAGTGCCTGCTGGGCAAGTGCAAGGTCGTGAGTTCGAACCCTGGTCCCACCAAAAAAAAAAAAAAAATGTTACCTAAACAAAGCCTCCAATTAATCCTAAAATTCCTAGCAAGCACAAGATCCCAACTTTGTTCCCTGGTACCAAGGAGGTACAGCAACAAAGAAGAAGCCTCTGATGTTATTTATTTTTGAAGTACTGGCAACTGAAACCAGAGCCTTCACACTGAGATCTATCCTTTTTTTTGAGGCAATGTCTCATTAAGTTGGCCCATCTAGATGAGTTTCTGGATTTCAACTTCTGATTCTCCTGCCTCAGCTTCACTAAGTGCTGAGATTACAGGCATATGCCACCCTGTCTGCCCTAATTAATTGTTCTAAGAGATGGGCTCTTATTTACTAGACTGGACCCAAACTTTTGGATTCAAGAGATCTTCCCACCTCAGCCTGCTGAGTAACTTGAATATATAGATATACCATCATCCCCAGTTTGAATTTTAATTGTAGTAACAAGTGACTTATGAATTAGGGTCGAATCAAGAGGCATAAATAAATGAATAACTTAAAAAGAGGCATAGGGGCCCGGTGGGATGGCTCAGTGGTCTAAAGCGCCTGCTTGGGGAAGCTTGTGTGGCTTCAGGGACCACGGTTCAATCCCCGGCACCACATGCTGCACCAGCCCTGCCCTCGGGGCGGGCTGAGCCAGCCATAAAAATGAGTGAATAAACAAACAAAGGTTCTGAAACAAGAATAAAAATAAT